>JBBIGC010030884.1:0-12221 GCA_037576955.1 Lepidarchus adonis
ACACACACACACACACACACACACACACACACACATACACATACACACACATACACACACACACTATTTATTATAATACAGTACATGTGTTTCTATGAGATAACTTTAGCACAGTGCTGCAGACAGGTTCATATAAAAGCAGTGTTGCTCTTAAGGCTTGGATCCCATCAGTAATGACTAATAACTATATTAAGCTCACTCCCATAAACACAAAATCATAAAGAGCTCTCCATTTTAGGACTGGTCAAAGAGCCGCCAGAGACCAGACTCTACATTACGTAACCAATCGTAGATGAAAAACGGCTACTCATTTACGGAAATCGGGTGTAACACGTAAATCACAGTGATGGCGATGAAGTCGCTGATTTGAGCTGTACGCTGTAAGCAGGAAAGATCACTTTGGACACCTGCAGCCTTAGCAACCAGCATCTGACCGTGAAAAGCAGAAATAAATCTGTAGATCACCTGGACAGCTTCTTCTCACTCAGCTGCTTTTCCAACAAACCAGCTTCAGGTCTGCAGCAGTGTGTTTACATTATACTAAAGTACTGCATGTTCTGTTCTGCACACACACTCCTTATATACTCTGACTTCATTCAGTGACGGTATATTTTATACACATAATGTAGAATCTCACTGACTCTATATGTAAAATACATGATATATCCACGCACTGACTGTATATATATTTGATATATTTACTCACTAACTCTATATATGACCTGATACATTCACTCACTCTATACATGACATACACTCTGAAAATATCTATCTAGATAGATAGATAGATAGATAGATAGATAGATAGATAGATAGATATTTGTGAGCATATTTATTTCTAATGGTGCCATTGACATGAAATTCTCATCAGATAAACATGCAAATAAATAAAACCATATATGTCCATGCATTAAGTAATGTGTAATAAAATGGAATAACACAGGGAAAAATGATTGAATACATGAAGAAAGGAAGGCGACACCATGAAAGTCATTACACCAGCTGAAATCTATCAGTAAATAGAAAGCAATCCTGCTACTTAGTGCAAATTAATATCAGCTTTTTCAGTGCCAATTGATGGCCTGTACATAGTGTCTCATTTGGTGAGAAGTTCATGTCAACAGCACCTTTAGAAATGAATTTACTTAAAAAGTGTCACAGCTGTTTAGTCTCTTCACACACAAGAGTAACTCTCGCATACAGATGCTGTCACTCTTTTCAATCAGAAATAATGTGTCACAGCAGAGTTCCAGTCTGTCCAGAAGAAGACCATGACAGAATGCACATTACTCTCTACTTTTCAGGAAGCAGTGCAGCATCATGCTCCCTGCAGGGAGACAGAATTCCTTTTCATGCACATGAAGACCATTCCGTTCTTCATTGTCCTCCTGGAGCAGCACATTGACTCATTCCTGCTGCAAATAGAGCAGCCACACCGAGACTGCGGCTCCAAAGGCATGACATAATAACATGCATGGATATGAACACATATATTCCTAAAAATAAAGCTTCCTTGGTGGCTCCTGGCATAGATGTACAACTCCAGCTAAAAGATGAATTTCACTAAAAAAAATCTGAAATTTAACAGATTGGATTTTATTTTAGCTTTATTTTTGCTTTAACTGGTGTCAAATCCGTGCAATATGTAGATGTTCTTTAAACTTAGCTTAACATTTTATCCTCCTATTTACATCATCATTTAAAAGGGGAGTTTTCCAAATATCTGTATGATTGAATGGTCATGATGTGACGTCTCTTCCAGAGAAACTTGTTCACAGTAGTGGTGAATGGAACCAGACGTCTCTAAATGCTCTTCCATGAAATGGTGATGAAGATGCTGCCAAACGCCTGAGACATTATTCTACCAGATTTGGAGAAACTTTTGGGCCTAAAAAACTAAACTTATGACAGAGTGGTATATGCAGAGTAGTGAAAGGCCCACAAAGTGATAAGTTAAGATTCACTATATGTCCATTATCAACATTCCATAGGTACATGGAGCCTTACTGGGGGTTTGGAGAGGAGACAAAATGTATGGTGTTGAAGATGCCTGGTTTCATTCACCACCACTGTAAAGAAAAAAAATCCACACCAAAACCTGTTTCTGCTCGATTATGAAGGAATTTTGCAAAAATCTGTGGAGGAAGCTACATTGAAAGTAATGGTACTGAAGTGAAGATCAGTGGAGGACGCTGCTCTAGAGGTGACTGTACTGAAATTGAGAAGTTTCTCACTCCAGGAGACCAGTTTGTTAAACTAGAGCAGGTCCATAGACATGTATGCGTTATGGTCATAGCATCATGTCACGGCGCATTCACAGCAGATATTAGCATGCTCACATGGCAGTGAGACCGGAAAAATTGGCCACTGTGCTCCCTGCATGCTCTGAGGCGTGACTGAGTAGCACTGGCTGCAGGGAAGCCTGGTGAATGAGAGCTCATTCATAAGCGTATCTCCTTACAGCACAGCTAGTGGACTTCATCAGTGTCCTCAGAGCACCAGTAACCAGGCTTCTCCAACTAGTACCATGACCCCGGGGGATGAGGGCATGTTGAGAGCCCATCTGCCCATAGAAAGAAAGAACTGAGGAAGAGGATTGTTGGCATGAAAATGTCTGCAATGTATGTACTACAAATATGATCTCCTTCGCCACAACACGATACCATAGCAAGATTTGTTCCTCGAAACAATTATTCCAATTCTTCCACAGAATTATCCACAGCCGTCTCTCCCACTCTGACTCTGAATCAGGTCTTGCACCACCTTGTGGACTTCCGAAGCAATGCCATTAGAGTAGACGCAGGTACCAAAATAAAAGTCTCTTCAATACATTTTAAATATTATAAAATAATTTATTGATTATAAAACTGTGCCAATAAAATAGAACAGTACTACACACAGAGAGAGAGAGTAAATCTATTAAAATTAGCTGGAATTTATTCTATTGGGTAGAAAAATTACATATTTACTGAAATTTATAGTTTTCTAATTTGGGGTCTAGAGTCTAGTTCTAGTGAATATAGTTGTCTATAACACTAGTGAAAATGTGTAAATGCATAATAGATTCATTAAGTTTAAAGGTGAAATACGCCTCTAGTGATTGTGTTTCTTCTAAAATAATAATTATAATTATTATTATATATGTTTTCCTCTGATTCTCTCAGGGAGACTGTAGTGCTGTGTTCTGAGACTCAATTTAAGAAGGATGCAGAACATTTCTGAGGATATTTAGGACCTTTTCAGTAGATCTGACTCAGTAAACATTGCTTTTACACCATTGGCTGATTTTTCGTCCTAACGCAATCATCTTTAGCTAGATTTCAATAGATGTACTCGCGGGTGTGTGAAGATATTTCTGCAGGGGACGTCATCCGTGTAAAATGTACTCTGCATTATTATGCTCTCTGGACTGAGGTACAGGTGAGAAGCAAGTGGAGATGAGTGAGTCTACAGCTTTAGGATTGTTCATGAAAAAATAACAGGCATTCTCGCTCTAATGCTGATCATTAACTAATGCAGCAACTGCACAGTGGGTGATGCTTCATGGTGAGTGTGAATGAAGTCATCACCCACATCATGAATTACTGTGCTGACACATTTCTTCACCTTAAAGTTTGTTCTGGGCTGCAACTTGTTAATTGTCTATTAAACAACCCACTTACCCTCCCCCCCCAGTTCCTGTAGTTTATCATAGTCAGTCAGAATGACTGGATTTTATGAACATTAGACAGCCATACTGCACCCTACATTTCCTGTAGAGTATTACATTCTGTCAGAATGACTGCAAAGATCATATGAACATTACAGTGTATTACAGAGCACCATATCACCTACTGTACTTCCTGTAGTGTATTACAATCTGTCAGAAAGACTGTGTGGATCATATGAACATTATAAAGCACCATATCGCCCCCTACACTTCCAGTAGTTTAATCTTTCATAAAGACTGTGCTGATCATATAAACTTTATGCAGGGGGTCCTTTACATCAGGGTTCCTTTCCTCCAAGTGCAACGTAAGTCAGAACTTGTACTTATAGCTTATACCAGTCTCTTGCCGCTAGTCCCAGAAAGCAACACTCTCCACCTATTTTCTGCCCGTACTACCCACCTATTTTCCTGCACCAGACACTACATAGTCCACAATGCATTGCTCCCCATGAAACATGCCAAATCCCACAACAACTTGGAGCGCTAACGCCGTAATTTTTTTATTTTTTGCGACGTAACAATGAATCATCGTATGTCGGGTGCAGCGTAACTCGAGTTCCCCCTGAAGCGCTTTACAGAGCACCACATTGCCTCTACACTTATAGTAGTGTATTACATTCTATCAGAATAACTACTCAGATCATATACAAATTATAGAGCTTTATAGAGCACCATATCACCCCTAAACTTCATGTAAAGTGTTAGAGTCTGTCAGAACAATCGTGTGGTTCATATGTACATTATAAAGCATTTCAGAGTGACATATCGCCCCATACACTTCCTGAAGGGTATTGCAATCTGTCAGAATTACCATATGGACCAGAGGAACATTCCATAGCATCAACTGAAACCCCTAAACTTCCTGAATTGTGTGTTAAATTGTGTATGTGTGGAACAGTAATGAGCACCTTTAGTTTGAAGCAAATGATGTGAACAGGTTCACTATATTTTTTGTAAGTGACGCTGACAAAACAACACAAACCAATGCATAAAGGACGATTACAGAGAAGTAAAAATAGCAAATCACAGGAGTAAAATACAGATGGAAAGCAGTGGCTGCTGAGCTCGAGCTGAGCCTGTGTTTGCTTCCCTCAGCCTGCAGGATTATCTCAAAACCCACCAACATATGATCAGCCAGGAAGTCACTCGCGTGGCTATAAGCCATAAAAATGGACCAAAATCTGCCATGCACATTGTCTGCGCTGTGTTCTACCAGGTGATTGGTTGAAAGAAATGTGAGGTTCTGGATGGGTTCACTCAGCAAGAACGTGGTTTTACCTAATACACATACAAATAGATGTTTTCATCAAATGATTAATGCAATGATTTTGGATTTCTGCCCAAGTAAAGCTTCACAATGTAGAAATTACTCACAGCAGTGTTATGAGTGTTTATAGCACGTTTCGCTATGTATCATGTGCACCTTTGCTAAAGATCAGTTTCCCCACTGTTCTCTCTCATAAAAGCTGTTTTTTTTAAAAAAAAAAAAAAAGATGTAGAGAAATTGGGTGGAGAGGGGTGTTACAGGGTGTTACACATAAAAATGTGTAGGCGCACTGTTTGCTGAAAGAAATGACTTCTGGAATTCAGAAATCATTTGAATTCCACTTCAGTGCTAATACGAATACATAATCCTGCCTTATGTGTATGTGTAACAATGCAATTTCCACTACTGCCAGGAAAACGCTCTTCTTTGTCTTCCCTTGGGATTAAAATGAGATGGAACAGGTGGTCCAATGCCGAATGCTGGTGACTGCCGCTCCGGAGCGCAGGGGTGACAGGGTGCAAATGCATAAAGACAGTCTTCCTTACCTCCCTATCATAGTAGAGTGCTGTTGGACAGCAGCCTCCAGGAGGCGTTCCAAAATGGTCCATTCCCCCATGGCTGGGTTCAGGAGGCATCCACCAAACGCCGGCTACTGACTGGAGGGACCAGCGATGTTCTCCGCTTGCTCCTCTCTCCCTGGAGGTAGGGCAGTAGCAGCAGCAGCAACGGTGGAAGGGACAGAGACGGAGAGAGAGAAAGAGAGGCTGCTCGGCTCTACCGCTGGTTCAGATCTGAAAAGGCCCAAGCACCCATGGTCACCGTCGGCTTGGACGGTTCTTCTGAACCCACAAGGAAGAGAGGAGCGTGGGGGGTGTCTGAGCCTTCCTCACGCTCAGCTTGTCCCAGGATGCCCCTCTGAATGGCCCCCCGTGACCTCACTCTACCTCATGTGAATATCTTCAAGCATTTGGGGACCCTAGGCTGACCTTGCCTTCCTTGGCTTGACCCTTTCGGACACTCGGCTGAACACAGGCACACAAACACACACACACACACACTCACGCACACGCACTGACCTGCAGCACTCTGCCCTTCTAGCCACCATTAACTAAGTCATCCTCTCTCCTTTATCTGTTATAATCCACCAGGCACGTTTACCAGACAGCACCAGCATAATCAACTGTGCTCACACACACACACACACGCAGGGCTCAGCCAGGGTGCTGTCAATTATGCATCGTGCATGCATCTGCACGATTTTACACACACACACACACACACACACACACACACACAAACACACACACACAAAGCCTCACTTATCTTCCTCGGCCGTCTTTAGACGCCTCTATCCAGTCCTGGCAACCCGAGCACTGCTGCTTTCTCCACTGCTTTCTTTCCTCTCCTCCATCATGTGCTTTTTTTCTTTTTCCCCCCTCTCCTCTCCTCTCCTCTGTTCCTTCCTTTTCCCCCCTCCGGGTGTCCTCCCTCTCCCTTTCCCTCTCCCTGCCTCTTTCCTTCTGACCCCGCTGTCACTACGAGCCTCGTTCTCTCCCTCTCTCTCTTCGTCCAGGCACTCTCTCTCTCTCTCTCTCTCTGCCCCTCCTTCTCTCCTCCACTCAGGCTTTCTGTCACTGTGGCTTCTCCCTCCCTCCTCACACTCCCTCCGCGGTGAAAACGTGCTCGTGTCGCTCGGAGAAGACGCTCTTGACCGGAGCCAGCCCCGTACACCAACGGCAGCCAGTGTTCATACAGTTATTCATTACAAAATGACAGAAATATTGTTGGCGCTAACACCAGGTTATAAGCAAAAATAGTGGTAAGGACAACACGGAAGAATCTAAAGAGACGCCAAATAGCCAAACTCGCCGATCGTGCCCCGCCCACTCACCGTTCACAGCCCAGGTTGTTAATCGTGACTGCTCATAGCCCCGCCCACTAACTGCTCACCGTCCCGCCCATTCACTGCTCACAGCCCTGACCTCGAGTCGTGCACTGATTGCTTAAAGCTCCACTAATTAAGAGCTCATAGCCCCGCCCACAATCTGAATACAGTCCCGCCCACAAACTATACATTACTGCTAGTTCAGATGTGTATTTTGAAGTTTGGCCGCTTTCTGCTGGTTCATATTTAATTACATTTGTACGACTTGCAGCTGGTAGTTTCACATAATGTACAAGTGTGAAAAAAATAGTTTCTCTTCCGACATGGTCAGTGTTTATACTGCTTTATCTTTTTAACAATGTCAAAAAGATTCATTCTCCATTCTCTTTTTCACTGGCCTTCATTTGCTCGCTCACTCTCTCCGGCACTTACCTCGTGTGTGTATCCAGAGGATTAAGCAAGAGGAATCATCGCTACACCTACCTACATCTCTCCGTTTATCCCCTTGCTTCTCTTGCCCCCCTCCCCCATTCTGTCACCATCCAAAGCTCTCGGTCCCTCTTTTTCATCCCCAATCTCACTCACATCTTCTATCTGCCCTTTCTATCTTTTCAGGGCTGTTTTTGAGAGCCGTGTGGTCCTGCAGAGCTGTGCGCTGTTTTCACCTTGGTGGTGACAGATCTGATCGTTTGTGCCTTTTATCCCCTCTGGGACGGCTCCACTGTTATCTTCTACAGCGCAAATAAGTCCATAATTTTCAAAGAGGCCTATGCTAGAGACAGCACATGTGTACACAATCACCATGCACATGCACACAACTCCATGGAAGGGCAGAGAAGCTCTAGTTTCGGAGAGACGGAGATACACTGGCCAAAAGTACCAACAAAGACCTGGAATTCAGCTACACTCTGGTGCAGCCATTGCTTCAGCTGCTGCACAAATCCACTGAAAAGCACTGAACAAGAGAATGGGCTCTGGAGAATCCACGCATACACTGCTTTTGGGCTACAGGGGTAGAAAGCACCCCAGCATTTGGACTATGGAGTTCTTTAGAGCCTTGTAGCCCCATACCTGACTTTAACAAAGAGCTCTCACTTTCTACAGGTGTTCCTCCCTCTCCCCCATCCCTCATTATAACTCTCTCTGGGTGTGTAGGGTGGCCCTTCCATTATGTGACTGGGGAACACGAAAGGGGGAAATGGACCCCCCATATAATAACTATACAGTCATACAGTGGTGCTCAAGAGTTTGCAAACCCTTTACAAACATCATCTGATTTGGAGTCTGGTGTTTTCAATCAATTGAATAACAAACAGGTGTGAGTGGTAGAGCCTGTTTTATTTAGCCCTTGTACACATGGGCGTCTGAATCTGCACGTTGGAGCGAATCTGATCGGCCTTTCAGGGCTCACGATTAGTTGGGTGGGGAAGCCGCATGTCGTCAATTTTCTGTCCGATGTTTTGCATTTCCATGTCGTTAATCTACCATTCTGGAGGACTGAATATATCCCATGATTCTTCACATCTTGTGCAGTCAGAGAGTGAACCCAGTAAGTTTAGTATCACCCTCAAAACCTTCTACTCAAGAACTTCCTCATTACTGCCCCCACATGTAGAAACATAATATTACAGTCTGGGCTGCAGAGTCAAAACAAATGCGAATAGAACATCATCCTGAGGTCAAACAAGAGCTCAGGTCGCTCAGAGTGCTGTCATTTATCCAAGATTTGAACTCTCAAGTGAACAAGGCCTTAAACAACTTGTGTAAGTGTACCATGGCTCAAACAAAGCTAGTGTCTCAGAACCTCAGAAAAAGAGCTGTTGATGCCCACACAGCTGGAAAAGGTTACAAAACATACAAAACAGGTTGTACTTCACCAATCTATAGTCAGATAGAATGTGTACAAATGGAGGAGAGCAGTAGTAGTGTGCATGGCAGAGCAGCAAGTACAGTAGAAAACCACTGCTCTTGCCCAAAATCTAGCTGACCATCTACAGTTTGCTAAAGGTCATGTAGACAAATCAGGACCATGCTGGAAGAATATTTAATGGATAGGTGAAGCCAAAATAGCACCTATTGGTTTAAATGAGGAGCATTACATATATAAACCTGGACAGCTTGGTATCATTGATGGAACAACAAATTCTGAACCATATCAGAGAACTGTAAATGAAAATGTCAAGACATAGAATGTTTGCGAACTGTATATCAAAAGACAATGAGTCGTAGCAAGACAACAATCCTGAAAATACAAGTCGTTCTACCAATGGTTAAAGATGAATAAAGTGAACGTTCTGGAATGGGCAAGTCAAAGTCCTGACCTTAATCCAATTGAAATGTTGTGGAAAGACCTATGTGCAGATGTGCAGGACTGACCAACAGTTATGGCAAACATTTAGTTGTAGTTGGTGCTGCCCAATTTCACATCACATACTGAAAGCAAAGTTTCACTTACTTTGGGCACTCATAGATACAGTGGAAAGTAAAAGCATGTGAACCTTTTTGAAATTTCCTGCTTTTGTCTGATAACTGATCATCTAAATCAAGGCTATTGAAGGTTATTGAAAAGGTTTACAGACTTTTTCTGGTCACTGTATGTTGATGGATCTCCCCCCAATGACTACATATAATAATTTGTGTCAATTTTTGTTTAATTAAGTTTTCCTCATCTACATTTAAGACTTTTTTTTTTTTCTTTTTTTTTAAATCTGATGATGTTTTATACCAAATTACTATAAAAGATATATAACATTTTCACAACACTACTGTAGCTTACCCACTGTAGGCACAGGCACCTCTGACAAGCTGTGTTTTCAAAACTAAATCTAAAACAAAGTCCCCTCTTTGTGTGTGTTTAAACTGGAGTACCAAAAAAGATCATTTTTGAGGAACTAGTTTAGCTCCTATTTCAGGGTTGGTACTTTCTCACACTAAAAGAACTATGAGTGACAGAAATGTACAGTGACTGGTCCAGGTGAAAGTGCAGAGTGAATATTGCTTTTTTTAAAAGATATGTGACACATTTGCTGTGTGAAAAACAACTCTTAGCTGGGGAAAAACTGGGTGAAAACATGGACAAATGTACAGACAGTTAAATCCAGGCTTCATTGAGATGCTTATTATTGTGTGTGTATCTCAGACCCAGAATCCCAATAATAGGACTGTGAAAATGCCAAAAGATACAAGAGAAGGGGTATGGGATCAAGATTATACACTACGGAAAACTGGTTTCTGTCAACACAATGATATATATGTCCAGTACATGAGTGAAACACAGGAAAACGGAAAAGTGTGATAGCTGGAAATTTAGAGGCATTGTTACAGCTGGATCACACCTTCCACCGTCACGCTGTAAGCTGGAACCAGAGCGAGCCAGAGAGGAGGCCGAGTCACAGGGAATGCAGTTTGTGTACATTACTCAAGCCTGTTCGTCATCCATTGTGACACCACCGCTGACCAACAGCCGTTAGCGCGTGAGAGCTCGGAGGAAACTGCCTCAAAGCGGCCCTCTTATTCCTTCAGACAGAATTGAGTGTTAGAGGAAGAGAGGTTGCTCAGAAACATGCAGTTAACCTCCTTTTTTACACACGTGGGCAGGCAGGTGAGACTGGGACACAAGGCCACTGGCTTTACAGATTTCCTTGTATGTAACGTGGAAGGTTAAGCTCAGAATTATGGAGATGTTGAACGAATCAGTGCCAATCTTCTGGTGGAAATGGACTCCAGCAACAGCGAAGGGTAGACACACTCCACTCCACTCCACCTTTTTTAACACTCCTGATTTTAGAGGAAATCCATTTTGGACATTGGAACATCACTGTAGATCATTTTTTCAAGGGTAGCTTTCCCATACCCAAATAGACTCTAGCAGAATGCACCAGGTATATCTACCACATGGTCCCAGAAACATATCACAATGTTCTGCACAACTTCCAGAGCTCATCCACATAGAGCATCTCTGGCCTGATGTAGAAAGGTTCTCATGATGAAGAGATCATTTATTTCTGAGACTTTCTGTTCAATGTTTCCACCCACTAGCTAGGACTAACCCCAATCCACCAGAACACCACTGGGAAGGGTGAAGGCTGGTCTCCACTGCTTCTTCTCAAACTACTGCGAACCCTTATACCGGTTTGCAGATGCCTGCTTTGACAAGTTTCACTGTATGTGAAGGGGGAGAGGGAGGACCACTGTATCCACACAGAGAGTGTGATGCCAACTGATCAACCAGTTTCCACAACCAACTTGAACAGTCCGATAAAGAGGTAAGACTGTGTAGCAAGACGCTTGGACTCCCAGACTGGGCTGAGCAGTAGGGGGGGACGATGGACCGATGGAGACACTCTTTAGGTAAAAGATTAAATCCCCCCTGATTACACAGTAATCAGCTTTGCCTACTCTCATTGTCACCAGGGGAAGGGGCAGCAGGGCACTCACACACTGGGAGAGGTAATTAAAGCTTAAGCTAATGGTTTGTAATCAATTTTCCCTGCCTCTCTAAATGAAAACCAGTAGTGGTAGTGGCCCCCAGTGGACCAAGGTAAAGAAATGGCAAGATAACCCATTTGAAGGCCCCCTCTTTCCTATAAATCAATCAAACAAGACGTTTGATGACCAAAATGTACTTGTGACACTGGCATCATTATTGAAAACAGATAAAAATACAGACCTGCTTCTGCTATGTCCTTCACAAAGCAGGATTTTCAGTTTAGCCTGATAAGTACAAAGTCTGCCCTGTCCAAAGGAAAAGAGCATTTTATTTTACACTATGGATGCACAACTAAGCAGATCTTAATGCTTAAATAATCCCATAATTAACCTACACCAAGAATCTTAGCAGAATCATGGATGAGGATCTGTTTCAGTGATCATATTAAGCTTTAAAATGAACTCTGAAATCGTCTTGTTTTCCACTACCTGCAGCTAGTCGTCTAAATTTGATCTACTTACTGTAATCTACTGTTTACTTTGCTTTCTTTCTGTCTGTGCTGGTTTAATATACACTACCGGTCAAGAGTTTAGAACTGTTACAATGAATAATCTTCTATTAAAAGTTAAAAATAAGTCAAAATATACTGTAGATATTCACAAAAAATTATATTTGATGGACATTTTTCTTGAAGCATAAGAAATAAATGAAGTGATGAAAATAAATAGGTGCAATAGGTTTACAGGCCCATTCTGTTCAGATCATCCCAAACCATCTGAGCTGCAAATGAATCTACTTTCAAGTTTTTTTTCTTTTAATGTTCTGCTCGTTCTCTTACTGTGTCTTTGTTTCTGGCCTTTTCCTCCACATTGTGATCTCCATATACAGTACTACTTCCTGCTCTACTGTACTGTACTAATACTGCATCAGA
>JBBIGC010030902.1:0-12220 GCA_037576955.1 Lepidarchus adonis
TTAGCAGCCTCTCAAACACCTTGATGACTACAGATGTTAGTGCAACAGGCCTGTAGTCATTCAGGCATGAGGGCTTGTTGATCTTCTGTATGGGCATCGGTATGGTGGATCTCTTGAAGCACCTCGGTACCACAGACTGTTCCAAGGACTCATTAAAGATGGTGGTCCACACACCTGAAAGCTGATTAGTACAGCACCGCAGCAGGCATCTGGAGATGCTGTCAGGTCCAGGCAACTTCATGATGTTGACTTTCCGCAGCGTCTGCCAGGCCGATAATGTCACCATCTTCCGCCGTCAGCTCAAAATGGGAGAAGAAATTGTTGAGCTCGTCAAAGAAGGCAGAGTCCGTGTTATTTTTGAAGAATACATTTATTTTAGAGACGCATTGATGAATGAGGCCCATTTTTGTTAGATTGATAGGTCTTTGTCTCACTCTCTTATTTTACCTTGAACAAGGCTGTTGGTGTGCAACACGCATGCATGGTACATCCCAGAAACAGAGCTGAGCTTTCAGGAACACAGAAGACCATTTATATTACTGACCACACATTACATGAGGAGGGTCAGGTAGGCTAATCAACATTTAATCTACATGAATTTGTATGAGACAATACAATGTCATGTTGCAGAACTTTGAAAAATGATTCAGTTTTATTGAAAATGTCTTCATATGCCATTATGAAACAATTCAAACCTTTTTGACAGCCACTAATTATATCCAGTGGCTATCATTAGTTAATATTAACTGTCTGCAGGTAAGTGGTAATATCTGTAAGAATTGTGATTAGTCTTCCTGACATAATTGTGTCTTTCCTTATAATTAGTTAAATTTTGACCATGTTTTTTTCTACCTTTTTTTTCCCTCTCTTCCTAGAAATAAGGATCTGTTACAAATCTTCTGCTGCTGCCAGCATCCAAGCTTCTAATTAACTGCTGCAAACACATGACAAAACACCACTGAGATGGATATCTTTGTGTTGAATTCAGAGACCGAATATGTGAATGTGGAACTGAAAAGCTCCAGTTCTCAAACATCCACTGTGTCTTTTCACACCAGCACATCTCCTGGTCAGACATCCCCACAAAAAAGCAAAAGAAAATTGTATCACTGCTCAGAGTGTGGGAAGAGTTTTAGTCAACGGCGTAGTCTCCAAACACACAAACACATTCACACTGGAGAGAAACCGTATCACTGCTCAGAATGTGGACATAGTTTTAGAGAGCGAGGTACTTTGCGAAAACACCAGCGCATTCACACTGGAGAGAAACCGTATCACTGCTCAGAGTGTGGGAGGAGTTTCAGTCGACAAGCTTATCTCCAAGCACACCAGCGCATTCACACTGGAGCGAAACCGTATCAATGCTCAGAGTGTGGGAAGAGTTTTAGAGAGCAAGGGACTTTGCAAACACACCAGCGCATTCACACTGGAGAGAAACCGTATCAATGCTCTGACTGTGGGAAGAGTTTTAATGAGGGAGGTAATTTGCGAAAACACCAGCGCATTCACACTGGAGAGAAACCGTATTACTGCTCTGACTGTGGGAAGAGTTTTCGTCTACAGGATAATTTCCAAGCACACCGGCGCATTCACACTGGAGAGAAACCGTATCACTGCTCAGGTTGTGGACAGAGTTTTAGATCGCGAGGTACTTTGCGAAAACACAAGCGCATTCACACCATATCACTGCAGTGATTGTGGACAAAGTTTCAGAGAGGGTGGGAAATATCAGAGCTGTTCATCTCATGTTTTTTCCTTCTTTTAAGTTCACAGTACATCAGCAAATTCCAGAGATGATGTACAAATATTCCTTAGGTTATGATATTTTTTTCAGTATTAGAACAGTGTTCTGTCTGTTTAGAAACTTGTCTCTTTTGCCCCTTTTCCACTGCACAGCTTCCAGTGCAATGTCGACGCCGGTTCCCAATTCGGAACCAGTACCAAACTTTTTCACTGCAAAAATGTTGATTCTGTTGCTGCAGTTTTGGCTCTGAACTGGCACAGATTCTTTAATGCATTAAAAATATGGATCGTATTTGTACACTTTCCAATGATTTTGAAAAAGTTTCATTGTAATTCTTAAGATTATACAAAAATGTCAAATCAAGAAAAAAAATTGCAACAGGAAAAAACATAATGGCATTTTCAAGCTGTTACTTGTGTTAGTATAAAAGATTTATGAATTTGAAGATGCTCAAAAAATACATTCAAAGGTAATGTTACATTGGTTGCTTCAAAACTCCATGTTGTTTTTATGTCTTGTCAAGGGAACGCTGTAAAACAGCCCATGAATGTATGTCAAAATATCATATACCAAAATGAACACGTTGACACAAAGCATGTCCTGCCTTACCTTACCTCTTGCCTTACACAAGAGGCCTGACTCAGGGTCTTCTCCACCAAAGTACACCAACACACAAAGTCACATGTCTTTATAAACTCCCCTGAAAGCTACATGGCTCAGTGCTAGCCATATGAACCAGTAGCATGCTTTCTAATTAATACAATGCATATTATTTCTTCATACACACTTAGAGTATAGTAGCCAGCTAGGCTAAGTCTCCAATGTTTTCAAAACACAGAGTTGTTTGGGTTTCCCTAACAGAGGGAGGTTTTTTTTCTGCTTTAGAATATGAGCTTGGCAGTGGCACCGCTGAACTGTTAGCATAGCCTATGAGTTTGTACTGCTGTTTTTAGCATAAAAGCTAGGCAGATGCTAGCAAACACTGTTTGTATAGCCTATGAGTTTGTACTGCTGTTTTTAGCATAAAAGCTAGGCAGATACTAGCTAACGCTGTTAGTATAGCCTATGAGCTTGTAATCCTGTTTTAAATTAGGGCTTGGCTGGGGGCCAGCTATAGAAGTGTTAGCCTAGGCTATGTGGATGCTACTGTGATTGACAAGTATTGTAGGAGCTTTGCAGACCGTTTGTTCTATAAAAGGGACACACAGTTTGGATTTTCAGAACGAGATCAACTCTCTCCAACTCTGTGGGACTTGAAAAGGGGAACAGCCGTCTGCCAAACTCAAAGAGAGATCTGTAATTGCTGAACTGTGAATAAAAAGACTATTCTTCTTTTTAAACTACAGAATGTTTCTTGCCCAGTTTTTTTGTGGAAAATCTCTATTCATGAAATAGAAGGTTAGGATGTCTAATAGATCTCACATTAAAAGATATTAAATCCTTCCCATCAAGATAGGGATAGAATACTTAATTCTGCTCTCTGACCTAAGGTCACTTCTTGTATTAATCAATTCAAGTTGTGTCAGAGTATAAACTGTAATGGTTATTTAGGTAATATTTAATATAGGAGTAAATATATACCTTACTTAAACCTACAGTCTTATTTGGTTTGGAATTATCTTCTGTAGATTTGAACTGTATTTTGATGTTTTTTAATGATTTCATGAAGTGTAACATTTTATTTCCTGGCGTGCAATTTCAACATTATTTCAAGCTTATGTGTTTGTTTAAAAAATTAATGAAATTGTGTGTACTCTAAAAATGCATGTCAAGGTAAGTCTATAGATTTTTGCAGTTTTGCCCAATAACTCAAGGTTCGTTTCAGACTTCATTTGGACTGTATTGGCCTCTTTAAGCTGTATTTCCACACTTTCTAATGACCTCAGAAGGAGAATAATTATTCTTCTGGAAAAAAAAGCAAAACTTTCAAATCAAGAATAAACATTTTACAATATTAAAAATGTATTCTCAAGAAAAATGTGTTACATCAACATCACATGGTGGCCTTTTCATGGTTCAAGCAATTTCCTTAGGGACAATAATGCCTGTTTGCAGTATGTGAGGCTCGGCATCGTTTACTGGCAAAAGACCGTCCCTAGCAATGGCTTCCCAAGCATAATGAAGCCATATCTGAATTAAAATGGTTGTTGATTCTGCAAGTTGTCTCACAAAGATGATAGAGGTCTGTAATGTTCATCATAGGTTCACTTCAACTGTGAAAGACAGACTGTAAAAAAATCCAGGAAATCGTGTATGATTTGTAAAGAATTTATTTGTATAATGGTGCAGAGAATATGTATTTAACTCCTACAAACAAGCAAGAATTCTGTCCCTCGCACACCTGTTACTTCTTTAAGAAGCTCTTCTATCCTCCACTCATTACCTGTATTAATGGCACCTGTTTGAACTCTTTATCTGTATAAAAGACACGTGTCCACAACTTCAAACAGTCAGACTCCAACCTCCACCATGGCCAAGACTAGAGAGCTGTCTAATGACACCAGGGACAAGATTGTTCACCTGGACAAGACTGGGATGAGCCGATCTACAATAGGCAGCAGCTTGGTGAGAAGAGATCAACTGTTGGAGCAATTATTAGAAAATGTAATAAATACAAAATTGGAGGGACTGCATGCAAGATCTCACCTCGTGGGTACAAATGATCTTGAGAACGGTGAGGAAACAGCCCAGAACTACATGAGGGGCTTCAATGACCTGAAGACAGTTGGGACCACAGTATCAAAGGTTTCTATTAATAACACACTACACTGTCATTGATTTAAATCCCGCAGCACTCGAAAGGTCCCCCTGCATAAGCACATGTCCAGGCCTGTCTAAAGTTTGCCGGAGACCATCTTGATGTCATGTGGTCAGATGAGACCACAATGGAACTCTGGTATAAACGCCACTCGCAGTGTTTGGAGGGGGAAGAATGCTGAGTTGCATCACAAGAACACCATACCCACTGTGAAGCAAGGAGGTGGAAACAATATGCTTTGGGGCTGCTTTTCTGCAAAAAGAACGGGACGACTGATCCGTATTAAGGAAAGGATGAATGGGGCCATGAATCTTGAGATTTTGGGCAAAAACCTTCCATCAGTGAGAGCATTGATGATGAAACATGATTGGATCTTCCAGCATGACAATGATCTTAAACACACCACCCGGGCAATGAAGGAGTGGCTACGTAAAAAGCATTTCAAGGTTTAAAAGTCTGTGTTGCCCAGTGACAGCCCCAAAACATCACAGCTCCTGAGAAGATCTGCATGGAAGAAAGGGCAAAAATACCAGCTACAGTGTGTGCAAACCTGGTGAAGACCTACAGTACAGGAAATGTTTGACCTCTTGAATACTTACAAAGTGTTGAGGTGAACTTTTGTTATTGCACCATTATACAAATAAATTCTTTCAAAATCATACAATGTGATTTCCTGGATTGTTGTTTTTTTGCATTCTCTCTTTCACAGTTGAAGTGAACATATGAGGAACATTTCAGACTCTCTCATCTTTTTAAGTGGGACAACTTGCAGAATCTGTGCCAAATACTTGTTTGCCCCACTGTAATGCTAAAGCCAACTAGAGGACTATAAGAATCTGTGTGCTTCCACAGCATCCTTACATTAGAAGTTTTAAACTGGCATTATTTTGTCAGAACCGTGCTATTGCATTTGTAAAAACAGTATCAGCAAGCTGAGCTTAACTCATTGACATCATTGCTATGACGCGTTGAAATGAATGTAATGTGTGGAGTTGCACTCTGCTGCCCTCTTTAGGCTGAATGTTAGGACCACTCAGTATTTTTTCCTCTTATGTACTGTTACAGAGCCACGTAAACTTATAAAATACCAGCTAAAGTTATAAAAGAGACATGCAAACGAGTCTCTGACATTATTACTATTACTGTGTTAGATATGACATATGTCGACTTTAACCTCAATGCTCCATGTTTTAATAGGATACAGCTGCTGCAAATAAAAGCACATCATATGCATCAGTTGCTCTGTTTTATTACTTTATTACTGTTAACTTTAAATTAACACAGCTGTCATCAATATACAAGATGTGTAAAATATGCACAAAGGTCATGTCACATAACATTACGCAATAATGACTCAAATAATTGAAGAGACATTAGGAAATCTGTCTGCAATATTAATACTTACTCTACTGGTATAAATAAAAAGGTCAGTAAGGCAGAACAATACAGATCATGCAAATGTCAGATCAAAATTACAGAAAAAAAGACATTTGAAGAACTGGAACAATGCATGTGTAGGTTTGTACGTCTGGAAACCTTAAAGTGCGTGCTTGCACAGAACCCGTTGTCCTTGGCTGTGCCTCATATTTATACAGTTTTTACAAACTGAAAATTAAATGTTTTCACTCTCTGCTAATTTAGCCTAGCTCATACAGCTGGGAAACATAATAGAAAACTCTAGTTGAAATTGTTCTAAATCATTGCAAAGCCTGTTAAACTCATCTTTTTACATATTACCTGAGTGTTGTTCTCTTTACATCAAATATGTTTATTCAGGAAGAAATATTCTGTGAATGTGCCAGAAGAAACAAATTCATCTCTTGGGAAGTGGGGCAGCATTACTCCTTTTAAAGGAATAGTCTAATAGTTTCACCCACATTTATTGTATTATAACAATAATAATAATAATAATTATTGTTCTTTTTGGGTAAAATATGTGCTTCTAAAGGGAGACCTTCATCAGACATAGATAAGTCATTTTCAATTTTTTTTGAACAAGTGTGAAAAACTGAACAATGGTGTGATGATTTATGAATAAATACTTATATTACTTATATTATATTAAAAACTGATATTAACTGAAAATATTTAGCTTTATCATTATTTACCTGTTATTTAAAGCTATTCTATGGCCTGTGGAGGACTATAAGACATAGTAGTTGTAAGCAAGGTACAGCTCAAGCTCAGAACATACAAGAAAACACCAGCTGCCATTCACTAGCCAGGACATGAGGGGGAAAAGGCAGCAGCAGAAATAAATGCAAGCGGTCAGTAATAAAGGTGCTTTACATTCAGATATATGCACTCAACATACAACGATTCATGGTTACGTCACTAGCTCCTTAAACGATTTACGGTGTAAGTTGTGGGATTTGGCGTGTTTCATGTGGAGCAATGCATTGTGGAATATGTGGGGTTTGGTGTGGGAAAATGGGTGGGTAATACGGGTGGAAAAGAGGTGGAAATAGAGTTGCTTTCTGGGACTAGCGGCGAGAGCATGAGTTGGCAGCACATACATTTGTAGAATGCAGTTGAACACCTACTAAATGCTTTACGGTAATACAGCGAGAGCGAGTTGTGTTAGCTATATTCGTGCTATGTTGTGCTTCCATGTTGTGGGATTTGGCATGTTTCCTGAGGAGCAATGCATTGTGGAATGCATTGCAGGAAAATAGGTGGGTAATGTGGGTGGAAAAGAGGTGGAAAGAGTTTCTTTTCTTCCACCTTATTTTCTGGGACTAACGGCAAAAGGCAGTTGGCATCACGTATACAGTAGCACAAATGCAGCTGAACACCTACTAAATGCTTTATGGTAATACAGCGAGAGAGACCGGTGTAAACTATTTGTATACTTTGAGAATTGACTTATGTTACACTCGGAAGAACAGAACCCTGCATTACTTAAGGACCCCCTGTATAGATTTTACCCACAATACAAGATTTACAGAAAACTCAGAGGATAGGCAAGTCATACAAATAGGTTGTGTCTTGCTGTAGAAGCGCATATTTCACAAGAAAAATCATTTAAGAAAAAAATTGGACTATTCCTTTAAGCTTCCTTTCTGAAGCATTGTGAGTATAGCTGCAGATTAAAAATACTTTCTTACTCATTCCAGCATGTTGATGTTAATGGAAAGATTTCTTTCCATCTAAAAATGACAGTAAACTTTTAGAGATGAATCCTAAGTGGAATCTGCAGAACCCAGTTCCTGAAAGGAAACAAATAATAAAATTTTTACGACTAACTGATAGCCATTAAAAACATGGAGTATCAAGACTTTTCTAAATCAAAAATAATATTATTTACAGCCTAAATGGTAGACAGTTACCTGGGATAATCTAGATTTCCGGACCTCCTTTTGCTGATAATATGCTGAGATGATACAGTTTCTTCTGCAAAACCAAGAGAACAGCAGTTAGTATTTTGTACTATTTTGTAATATTTTACATGCACTTTGTAAATTTACAGTTTCTGTAAATTACTGCCCTGCACAATTCATCAGCCTCCACTCCTGACTTATAAGAAGATGGATCACCATGTGCCAGATAACTTGTGAGTGGTGGACCATTCCTAGGTTCCTAATACATTTGTGTTTTTTCCCCTAAAATATAGAAAGAGAAAAATCCAACTTTTAAATGAAGTAGATTTATTAATTTGGGAAAAAACCCCACCTTGTTGTGTTGTGAGCCTATCATTTTGGGGAAAAATGTAATTTATTAGTAGCCTAAGAACACATTTTAACCAGGGGTGACAATAATTGCAGAGGGTGGTATTCATATCTGGTATTGGGTGAGGTTTGCTTAAATGGGGCGACCTATCTAAAAACATGAAAACACATTCGCAAAAAGTATAATTCAGTGCACAAAAAGACGACATCTCCAAATTATTAGTTGAATTTAAATGTACTTTTTACTGCAGCTATGAACAGTTCGAGCAACGCAAAGCAAAGCAGCTTCTTGGCTTCATGGCAGCGTAACTCTCCAACTTCGAATGCGAACACTTCTAAACCAGCACAGAGACTCACTCTTGAGGCAGTTCCGTTTTGGGACCCATGACTTTATTTATTTATTTCTGTTTTCTTTCAGCACAAAGCACAATTTCTGTTTCCATTTGCAAGCTGCTCCAACGTGCACTGCTAACCTGTGCTCTCTCGCTAACTCTCTGCTAAAAAACAATGCTCTTTCCACCCCTTGTCTCCACTGCCCACCCGTTCTCCGCTCCACACACTACACAGTCCATAATGCATTGCTCCCCCAACAACAACACTGCAAACAAAAAACAAACGAGGAACTAGCATCGGTTAGCAGTTAGCCTAGCCATCATGGTAGTCAATACACCAAATTAATACACAGTAAGTTTAATATTTTATCAATTTAATTGTTTATAGTCAACAACAGTATATTGTCACTACTGGTATAGAGTTGCAAAGATTTCCGGTGGTGTGTCAAGTTAGATGCTTTTACTTCATATCAGTAAATTTAGTAACACTGCAGCTAATAACATGTCGTGGGGCGGCTTATCTTAGAATCTTTTTAAAACATAAATAAGTATTTTCTGCAGCTTATAGGTGGCCTATAATGTGGGGCAGCCTATCGTTGGGGATATACAGTAGTAGTATGCGAAAACTTGGGCACTCCTAGTCGATTACATGTTTTTGTTGATTTTCTAAATGCTACACACATCCTCCATGGATAACACAGCTTTACATAAGACTATCTTTATAAACTTTTAAATAATTTATTAATAGTAATTAATTATGTTACAAATGCCTAAAAAGCATTGGATATTGGCCACTTTGAGTTTTGGTGTGTCCACAGCATAACCCCACCCTCCATCTTATCCCCAAAGTCTTCGTTGATTCCCATTGATTTATGTTGCAAATATATAATCTAATAATTAACTATTAAAAACTAATCATAAATGATTAATGACTTCTTCAGAGTTGTAGTCTCATTGTAAAGTAATGTAATATTGCAAACTGTAGAGAGAACAAACTTCTACGAAGTGTAATGCACAATTTTTTTGTTGAATTTAACATACTGGAAATGTTAAAACATGACATGTGGTCTGGGTAACATTTCTTTTTTATTTGCTGCTAAACTCGTGAATAAATAGAAATTTTATTGCCAGATTGAAATGTATTCTATGCAGAAACATTGTAGGTTTGCATCTGTTCTTCTTCTGATTACAGTTATCAGGGCATTGGTGGTTCAGTGGTAGAATTCTCGCCTGCCACGCGGGAGGCCCGGGTTCGATTCCCGGCCAATGCAGTGAGTTTTTTTAAGCAATTCAGAATAATGAAGAACAGAATAATGAAGTTTTTTTCTTATTTAGATTTTGATACAAGTATGTATCTGTATTTGATAAGATACAAATATAGTTTGGGATAGCCAGTTCAAATGTAGAATTGTTTATACTGCAAAACACATTCATTTGGTTCTGCTTATCATTGTGGGTACATGATTGGAAGCATGCTGCTCTCTTGCATGGAGGGGGCTTTAGTGGGGGCACTTGAACAGCTGTGTTCATGGGGGACCTGGACCTCTTTCAGAATTGTGCATATATCTGTTCTGCTCCATAATCTTTAGCCTATTCCTCAAATTATGTTTGGAGTATCTCAATTTTACCTTTTCAGATACAACAGATGCTTTCCTTTATAACATTTTGTTAAGTGGCACACCAATTTAACTCAAGATGGCCTTTTTATGTTCATAATTGTACAACAACTCAATCTCTGATTAGAACAAAAAAACCTTACAGCACTTTTGCATTCAACAATCTTCTCTACTTTTCATAAACAGTGAGTTTCATTACATACCGCAGAGCCACTTCCACTGTAAGTGATCAAGCATCATTTGTTAATGAATTAATCAGCCTAAGTCTGTTCCCTTAAATAATGATCTGAGTGGAAACGGACTTACTTGCTTTGAAGGCCGCCCCCTGGTGGTAGTCCAGGTATGACAGTTGAAGCCAGCACAGTAAGTACTGACAAAAGGTCAGGCTCATCTCCCCTTCCACTCAGCTCTTCAAATATTTCTGTTCAAGAAGAATTCATGCAAATGTAAAATGAGAAAAAACAACCTTTAATAATGGGTGCCAAAAGGAGCTGGGCCATTATTATCATTATAAATACCAACAGTTTTTCACCCAACAATGTTTATACATTTATATGACTGATATATATTGATACTCAAAAAACTACACTACAACAGTATTAGAATAAAAATACAGTAAACAATGTTGGTTAATACCTAGATCTAACGAGTCACCTGACTATAATATAGCATTAAAATGACAGCCCTCAAGAGCTCTGAGCCATAAAGTTTATTAAGGTTTGGATAACTTTTTGATTTTAAAAATGGTACCCAAATACATAAACAAAATAGTTAATAGTTTTTTTCTTTTTCATTTTTTCCCTAAGATCTTTATGCAACAAAAATAGTCATAATTAATTTCTGTTTTACAAAACACTATATATCTTCATACAATTTGTAAAAAGTTCTTACAGATTAAGATGATAACACTGCACAACAAAGTTTTTGCTTCTTGAACACTGTTGGGTGTTTCTTATGGATTTTTGGAAGCTAATCACAAATATCACATCAAAACTTATCCATCATGTACTGTTTCAGAGAAATCTTCAGTTTTGTCATGATTTTTTCTTATATTTGTATCCAAACATTTTCCTCTCGTAAGTGACTTCTGAACAACGGTTTGTGCAGCCTGGGCATACCTGGGCAGGTCTGAACGAGCTTGACGCTGTCTCAGCATGCTATGAAGAAGACTTGCATACACAGATCCTGCTCATTTGCTTTTTGGTATGAAAAAGTGTTTGCCCACTTCCTGATTTTTACTTTTTCCCATGTTTGTCAAACTTAAATGATTCAGATCATCAAACAAATTTAAATATCAGTCAAAGACAACACAAGTAAACACAAAATGTGTTTTTTAAGTGAGGGATTTTATTATTAAGGGAGAAAAAAATCCAAACCTACATGACCGTCTCACCTTGTTAAAACATAACAGTGGTTCATTACAAATAAATTCAATATCACTAGCCACACCCAGGCCTGATTCCTGCCACACCTGTTCTCAATCAATAAATCACTTAAATACCTTCCCAGGAGTGGCCGGCCGACCAAAATTACCCCAAGACCACAGCGACGACTCATCCCAGAGGTCACAAAAGACCCACAACAACATCCAAAAAACGTTACACACCTCAGTTAAGGTCAGTGTTCATGACTCCATCATAAGAAAGAAACTGGGTAAAAAAGACGAAAACTACTGCTGAGCTTGTCTCAATTTTGCCAGCCAATATCTTGATGGTTAAGACATTTGGTAAAATACTGAAATGTGGACTGACGAGACAAAATTTTTTGGAAGGTGTGTGTCCCATTACATCTGGTATAGAAGTAACACCACAATTCAGAAAAAGAACATCATACCAACAGTAAAACATGGTGGTGGTAGTGTGATGGTCTCGGGCTGTTTTGCTGCTTCAGAACCTGGAGGACTTGCTGTGACAAATGGAACCATGCATTCTGCTGTCTACCAAAATGAAATGAAATGAAATAAAATTCAACTTTATTGTCATTGCACATGTCACAGGTACAAGGCAACAATAGCAGTTTGCATCCATCCAGAAGTGCTTTAGCCATAATATAGATATATTACAGGTATATGTTGGCAATAATATAAATATGTAAATATATTA
>JBBIGC010030920.1:0-12219 GCA_037576955.1 Lepidarchus adonis
GGTACCTTGCTCAAGG
This sequence comes from Lepidarchus adonis, assembly GCA_037576955.1. Classification (NCBI taxonomy): domain Eukaryota; kingdom Metazoa; phylum Chordata; class Actinopteri; order Characiformes; family Lepidarchidae; genus Lepidarchus; species Lepidarchus adonis. Next base: position 17 of record JBBIGC010030920.1, read on the forward strand.
GTTCCTCAGTGGTGCCCAGGCTGGGACTTGAACCTGCAACCTTCAGATTTCAGGGGCAAAGACCTAACCACTAGGCCACCACTTCCCCCAATGATGGCCCCCAATATTAGACTTATGTTGGGTGTACCAGTAGTTGACTAATGGATGGTGTTGCATGTTTCCCACTAGACCATATATTACACCAGACACTATTTTAAAATGTAATGCCAGACATCAAAGCTTGGCAGACCAAAACAAAAAAAAGAAGAAGAATGTACAGTAAATGATCCTCCCATTAGACACTTTAACAGTCAATTCATCAAACTGAAAAATAACATTGTGTGTTCAACATCTAATCTGTTTATATTATTTCTTATATAAAAAAAAACATCTCCACCTCAGCTAAATTCCAAGACATCAGCAGTTCTGGGTCAAACTCAGACCATCTTGCCACCATGCAGAGTCCTACTGTTCACACATCCTCCACCAGTGCAGAGACCACAGATCAGACTTCACATCAAACACAAACCATGCAGAGAGGTAGCATCAGACCAAACTTATTTATACAATGCACTAAGGTATATTTAATATGTGTGGATGCTAGATACTGAAGATTTTCAATCATCTTTTCTCTAGAAACTACAGTTAGTTCAGCAAGTGCAGCAGCAACATCTACACCAGAGATCACATTCAGTACCCCAACAAAGAGCACATCCATGAATGTAATTGCTTCAATATTTTTGACATCTACAGTCACATTAGACAACCCAGGTGAGTAAACAGAACAAACATTGTTTTATTTTTTTATTCTTACAGTTTTTATTGACTCGTTAATATGTGCTTACTTGTTAGACACTAGATCAATAAGTACAACAGCACCAGATACTACACCAAGTATTACCTTCAGCACTCCAACCGCATCTGTACAGGTTACTGACAGATCTTCAGCTCCAACTCTGAAGGACATTATTGGTAAGTAAGAAACAACACTGTCAGTCAAGTCACAGGTCACCACTTAACAGGTCAGAGAACAAAAAATGACCCAAGAGTTGGTCCTCCACCTGCTGTCAAAACAGCTCCATCTAAGGCATGGACTCTCCTGACCTGTGGTTTCTTGACAGGAGATTCTTTAGATAAGATAGGTAGATAAGGTAAATCGCAAAACAGACTTGTGGAGCTCCTCGTCAGGATCCTTAACATTCAGAACAGCGAGTGCAGTATGTGCGCATTATCCTGTTGAAAGACCACTGCCATCAAGAAATTCCATTGTCAGGAAGGAATGTAACTGGTAGGGGGTCCTCAGTACCAGCAATGTTGTATAAAAAAAAAATCCAAATTAACATTCCCAATGGATTGTCTTCTTCTGCACATTGCATGTGTGCCATCACTTCACCAGGACTCAGTGGACCACACAACCATCTTTTACTGCTCCAAGGTTTAAATTATTTCGTGCCCAATACAGGACGTTTTAACTTTAGACAGAGATCAGCATCAACACTCTGACTGATCTTCAGCTACACAGCCCCAGGTTCAGCAGGCGAGAATGAATTGCTTGCTGTGACATATTTCCTGTACTAGCAACACAGTTCAGACCCGATGTGATCGCCCTTTCTGCCCTCACAAAATGACCGGCCTCCTTGGACCCCTATTCACAGGTACTCCCCACTCTTTTTCCCTTCCTCTCTCGCTTTCTCTCTCTCTCACGCTTTCTCATTCTGTGTCTGCTGAGCTATTCTGAGGAAGCAGTTATCCTGTTCCACTCTGCTGCCTGGACCATGGTGATTCAGACCAATCATTATATGCTGGAACCCACTCACTCCTACTGAGGACCGAACCGCTTACCTGATCTTAACACTGAGGCTCACCTGTGCACAAAGAACTGTTATTAACTAATGAATGGTACTGAATATTTCATAATTGGAACATATTTTACAGGAGACCCAATTTCAGAATGTAATACCAGGTGTCATTATTTTTTTCTGCTTAACTTAACTACCTAAAAGCTAATGTTAAAAAAAAAAAACAAGACATGGAATATAGAATAAAGATGTTTTCAATAACAAACATTAAAATCAATGAACAAAAGTTTTTTTTTATGTTCTCCATAGAAACAACTATATTTAAAATAGTTGAAAACATGAGTTTTACAAACCTGGTATTGGGTGCAGTTTGCTTGAATGGGGCGTCCTATCTAAACACATGGAAACACATTCACTAAAAGTATAATTCAGTACAAAAAGACGACATCCACAAATTATTAGTTGAATTTAAATGTACTGTTTACTGCAGCAATGAACAGTTCAAAAGCAACACAAAGCAAAGACAGATCATGATGATGTTCTCTCACTTAATTGCTGCTGCATCCAGCCTCTAAAACTTTTTCAGCTTTTTGCTACATTACATTACATCCTAGTGTATAATACAAGCTGGAAAAAGCTCAATTTAACAGAAATAAAAAGGACAGAAGTTTATTGTTGGCTGGGAAAAGATGTGTTTTTAATTTTTGATTGAGGGTGGGGGTATGGCAGTACAGTGATGTCAATCATCCGTCTACATGTAAATTCTTCTGTATAAAATTATCAACACTGAAACGCAAAAATTATTAGGCTTCCTTTCTTCAAATCCTCCAATATCATATGCGCAAACATCACCGTTGCTAAACAACTTGGTGGACGCGAGTTTGTCACCAGTATCACTGGATATAAAGAAAGCAGCATGGACAGAAAGCTTGATCTCCACTAAGGAACTGCAGATGCCTCTTAACATTGAACTCCTCTTTTTATCACTCTCCGGTGTCGACCAGAGGAGGATGGGTTCCCCTTCTGAGCAACTGACAACGTCAGTTGTAAAAAGCGCTCTATAAATATATTTGACTTGACTTGACTTGATATTGCAGACGTTGCTTTGCGAAATTCTGCAGCGTAGTTCTTGCGTCTTGTCTTCGGTAAGTTTCTGTAAGTTCAAAAGGTTACCAATGTAATTGTTTACGCTCAACTACAGTATAATATCACTACCAGAATAGAGTTGCTAAGTATACATTTGAAGCTTTTATTTTAAGTTGGTAAATTCAGTAACACTGTGGCTAATAACACGGGCAGGATTATCTTAGATTTTTAAAACATAAATGAGCATTTTCTGCAGCTTATAGAATGGAGCAGCATATAATGTGGGGCGGCCTATCATTGGAGAAATATGGCACATTGTTTAGCTCACCAAGAACATCACAGATCATTACAAGTTCATTCACAAAATCTTCTATTAATAAAACAGCAATGTCTACAAGTAACAGCCTTGGTAAATTGTAACTGTAAAGAAATATAAGTAATTGAACCAAAACCGAAAGAGGAATGAAGCAAATAAATTAGGTTTAAAATAATTCTCTCATTAGATTTCTCCCATCATAAAAATTACTACAGATAACACTAACAGATAATATTACAATTACAGTAAGAAACTGTAATTAGCCAGAGGTAAATGAAGAATGTAAATGAAAACATTGTGTGTTTGACTTTTGGACTGTCATTTCTCACAATAGGAACCATCTCCATCTCTACTGAATCCAAAGACAACAGCAATCCTTGGTCAACCTCAGACCTGGCTCCTGACACCACTCAGAGTCCTCCACCCCTCACTACCCATCACACATTCTCCACCAGTGCAGAGACCACAGATCAGACTTCACATCAGACACCCACATCAGACAAAACTTTGCCGAGAGGTAGCATTGCACAATAAAATCTGTTAAACAGGTTTAACATGTATCTTAAAATGAATAGACATTACTAAGCATTACTGAACAAGAGGTTATATCTACCTGATTAACCAACTATTTCATTTCCCTACTTTATTTTGATCATTATCCGTGAATAATTAAAAAAGAGTTTACAATTATACTTTCTTTTAACAATTGCTGCATAATGTGGTTAATCAATATATGGTTTGACCCACTGTGAGGTTACATTGTCACAGCACATGCACAACAATATTACTCACAATATTGCTCACAGCCAAATGGCCTTGGGTTTGAACCCAGGGTCCCCTGCCCATGCCTTACAAAATCAGCGTGCATATGTTGTAGTTTCCCTGCTACCCAAAATGGATAAGCAATTAAGGTAATGAATTAATGAACCTCATGTAAATACACAGGTCAATCCTTTGTAATTGCAGGATAAAACCTGAAGGTGATTTATACATTAATGTTGTTACATATATTGTTAAAGTAACAGTTAATATAAAATTGAACAGATAGTTTATGTTAAAGCATGTTATTTGACTGGGGAATGTATATAAAGAAGGGAATATTTACCAAAAAAAACATTTTATTCAGTCTCCATCTGAAATTAGCGCTTCTGGTTCTCATTACTGCCCAATCCCTATACCAAAACACCCATTTTGCACACTTCAGGGTTTTTCCTATTCTCTGTATGTCCTGGTCTGTTTGTCTGATTATAATGTATACACCAGATTAACTTAAAACAAATTATTACTGTTTTTCATTTAAGAAACTGCATCCAGCTCAAGTGAGGTCAGAGCGTCCAGTTCCAGCTCAAACACAGGTAGTAACATCAAACTGTACTTTATGAAGTACAGTCTCCAGTTTCGTCCAGAGAAATCCACAAAGACCAAATCTTCTTATTAAAAATGAATTATGATTCTGTCTATTAAACTATAAATGTAATTTTTAAATGACCTGTCTTACAATACAATCTGTCACAAATAATATCCAACACTCTACCACTTCACTTCTAGAGGCAAGGAGAGTGCTGGACTTGAAGGTGTGTACACGCTCTAGAACAAATGAAGAAGTGACACTGGAAAGCCTGCGGAAAGTGAGTGGCTACTTTATACCAAGAGAATAATCATAAAGCAATTTGGGAGTGTAGATCAGAACAGGACATGTATGAATACAGAGCTACATTTTCAAAGTAGAGGAGAGTAATATAGAGTTAGTAAATGTGTGATAGTAGAGACGTAACAATTTTTAACTGTATTGTCATATTTACTAAGGTATTCAAAACAACATAGTATGAATGAATGAAGGAAATGTTCCTTTTGATTTCAGTTTGCTCAACAGGTGGAGTTGATGTTAAGGAAGGAACAGTGTAATGACTGCACACTGAGGATCATACAAATTCAAAAGAAACCAAAAAACCCCTGACTACTCCACCATCAACTCTTCACCTCCAGATCACATAGTTAGCATACTTGTAATCACAGCGTTAGTATTGCTACATTTCATTTAAACTAAAACAATGTAGTAAAGTTTATTTTATCATTCTTATTCTAAAATGTATGTGTAAACCAGTCTAGACCCCTAGAAAAGGAAGTTACTGTCAAACACTAGCAAGCCCAACAAGAAGCTTGAATACAGGGGTGTAAATAAATATAGATGGATAAATTTAATTAAAAATGTAGTATATTTAAAAATAGGAGCTTCTTGTTAGTGCCAAAATCTTAACATGTGGTATATGACAGTGACAGTGCTGTGGTTAGCAAGTTAGCATGCTAAATTTGTTTTAGCAGGGTTTTTTTGTTAGCATAAGTTTCTTCCTGTTTGAATTATTTTGTTATTTTGTAAATGAATAAGCCCCAGGTTATCATTTGTCTCTTCCATGGTAAGGTGAGTAGAGGCAGGTCAACAGAATTGTGATGAGTTTGTCAGTTAATAATTTTTTCCCCCCACACTTTCGCTTTGTTTATTCATGTTGCACTGGATGTAAGATAAAGGTGCTTTTTGTGGCCGGGCTACTAGACAGCTGTGGAGGATCTGCTGAGAGTTTTCTTCTGTGCTTGGGAATTTAACAAAAGGAGTCAAACTGGTCACCTCTCAAACATATTCAGAATTATTCACATACATGAATCTGATAACCTGGCAGTGGTAGTTCTTTTGATAAGGCTCAACTGAAAAGAATAGCAATAGCAACCCTGAAGCTAACCAGTTTTTGGCCACATCAGCATATTTGAAAAAAGTAAAACATTAAAAACATTGATTATTATATTAGACAGCAAGTGAAAAGTCAGTTCTTGAAGTTGATAAACTGAAAGCAGGAAAAATGGGTGAGAATAAGGAGTTGAGCTTCTTTGAATTAAGAGCGAACTTTATGATCAATTGCTGAGCTAGTGACCCACTGTATTGCTAGAATGTTCGGGGACATTTCACATGTCTGAATCGATGTTAAATCTGAATCTTGCAACGATAGAAGGGTCAAAATAAGAGTGAAATGCAATGAAAGCAATTAGCTGTGCTGCTCTTTATCACCATCTAGGTGTTTGTACGCCTGTATGCCTGAGCAAATGAGTAAATACATTTGTATTAATCCAAATCTGCCAATGGATTAAGCTCTATTTAAATAGTAAGAATTGTTTCAATAATAGTTATCAAGCAAGAATAAAAAAAAAAAGGTTGATATTTAATGTGCATATGAAGTAAGCAAATGAAATGATCAAATTTAAAAGCTAAATGTTTGTTCCTGGCCACATTGTTTTTGGCAAATATTCTTTTTTTCATTTATTTATTTTATTATTTGTGTGCAATGGTCTTTGTAAAAAAAAAAAATGTTTTTTTTTCTCGTCTTCCTTTTTAAGTCATTAAAATACCATCACCTAAAATATTCTAAGTATGAGCCATGAATGAGGAAACAGATAAATTTTTTTAAATGTGCAACACATGCACATGCGCATATAAATATATGTATAAACACTTAACTGTTTGAGCTGCTTGCTAGTCTACAAGATGAGCGTTGTAGGTTTTGGAATTTTACTGTTGCTTCTTTTCAGAGAAGGGAACCAAGCATCAGGTAATGTTAAACTCTCTTTTAGACATACATTTTGAACAAACTTTTACAAGTTAAGAATAGTTACAGTACCCGGAAAAAAGTTTATTTGCTATATTTTATTTCCAAATATTGTGTATCTCTTTGGTTTCCAGAGTAAGAGGAACACTTGGTTCCCTAAAGAACATTTAAACTGATGGTTCCTTAAAAGAGTAATTCATCAAAACATTTAAGTAAAACAATATTTTTACCCTACATTTAATCTTTTTTAATTGGACAAGTGTCTGATTGTTTAATGTCTAAATGTTGCTTCTTTAGTTCATAATTGATGCTATGAGGCTAACAAACACTATGTCATTAGTTAACAATGTAGATAAATATTCACCAAGAATCTCAACCCACTCAAACCGAATTCGACTCTTCATAATCTTGGCTTAGACTTGTCATTGTGGCTTGGAACATAGAATAACTTTCTCTTAAGCCACATTCCTAAGGAATTGTTAATCTAAACATTTTGAGAGAGCTACTGTATGTATAGAAAAATGTGAGCTTTACCTTGTAGATGATTGCTGTGAGAAACCTCTTTAGACAACTCAGTCATACACACACAGCATCACATGAACATCTGTCTATAAGTTTGCACATCAGCAGAGTTGTTCTGGGCCAAAAAATGTTCCAGATGGCCCACCACAATAAGACACCATCCACCAATTTACCATTGTTGCAGTCTCCTGCTGCTATACCTGGATGAGAATCGAACAACTTATTTGACTGTTGCTTATTTTACTTATTTGTTTCTCCTATAGGCTAATACATAAACATATTTGATTTGACTACATTTACGAACACAGCTTCTGTATATGCCAGAAAGCGTATGCTGCATTTTTTAGCCCAGATTTACTCATTATTTATTAGTGAACTGTTATCGTATTTTATACTTTATTTGAATTAACCAGCATGGTAACACACTAATACTTTGTATGTTCCTGTAGATGAAGCTCTTCCATGCTCATAGTTTGCTTTAGATGTTCAAGCCCCTGAGCCTTTTCTGCTTTTTGTTTTATTTTATTTATTTTTTTTGCCTGTCTGTTCTAAGGCTGCCTGGGTGCCATCCATATACTGAAGCATGTAGTTGCTGGTAAGCTTGGGCTTCTCTGAAGGGTCCATCCGCCAATCACAACAGAAGGTTATATGTTGATTTCTCCATGTGCCCCTCAAATTTGAGCCCAAGCCCCTCTAACCATCTCTGCATGGCTCTACTGCTTCCACACACTCTGTCCCTCAGCAATGTTATGTTCTTTTTAGCTTCCTGGTCACATCCACGTTCATCTGATTGCTCCTCTGCCTTGCAGTGCCCATGGCCAGCAACCTCTTCTTCTCTACTTATTCCACTTGCGTTATGTCAAATACAGTTACTACAGAAATTTTCAACTCTATACTGCATTATTTATTGTTTTATTATATATAACTTTACACTCCTTTTGCACTTTTGTTTATTTACTTGGACCCTCTTATCCATCTGCAGATTTCTGGCTCTGAGCCACAGCACCTGAGTGCTTCAGATTGGGAGAGGATAACCACATGTACAATGCAAATGTGGAATTTGCCAGGAAAGTGGGTGCAGCATTGCTGAAGTAGTCACAGTCTAATTTGGATTAAAAGCCTCAAGCTTTTTGGATCATAGAAATTTTAGCCAGAGACCAAAACAGACTTTCAGATTCATTAATTACAAACTAAACCGCAATCTCGTTTCTAAAACAGCAGGGATATTGAGTAAAATGTAAAAAATTATTATTTGCAAATCACAAAAAAAATCATATTTAATTTAGTTTTGTACAGTATTTCCCAGTCCTTTGTTGTTTCTGTCTTAACGTTTTTTTTCTCACACGAACTGTAAATGAGAAAGTATTTTCCTAAAACAATTACATTTTTCTTTTTCAGCCTTTGACACAGTGTGAATGTACTTTGAATTCTCTTTTAATTTTCTCATTTTACAATGTCCCAATGTTTTTGGAAATGGGGTTATAAAACAATTTTAGTCTTTCTCTTTGTTTTACAATACTTAATTATGATTAAGTATAATAGCATAAACTAAATGATATTATAATAAAAAAGAAGACAGTATGCAGTTGTTTTAAAAAGTATTTCATGACTGGACATTTTTATGAAGGACAACCACTGGCTCATAAATCAGATCGTATACACTAGTATGTTTCATGCAAATAATACACATGCATGCAATTAAAATACACTTGAATCACATCACAATACATTTCCTTGTATGTAAAGTAACGTCCCGTAATGTGATATTGAAGGAAGTGCTCGCAGTCTTTTGTGGTTTATAAGTTGTTGATTTTTTTACTTTGAAAGTCATGGTTTGTCACATGTCTTGTCATGTCCTGGTCCACCTGTTCCTCGTTGTGCCTCGTTATGTCATCAAAGTGTCTCTATTTCCTGTTTAGTGATAGAATAATGACATTCTATGAAAGCCAGAGTGTTTTTGTAACATTTTTGGACATATGGTTAATTATTCTTAATGTTAACAATACAGAGAGATTCAAGTAATACAACTAAACAATTGAAACTGAAGAAAGGACTTTTCATCTTCTGCAAAATGTAATTCTACAGAAATGCGATTTCACCTGTTAATCACACACAGGTGTAGCACATCAGGTGCACATGATTACAACATCATTACTCTGCATTTTAAAGAAGGTTGACCTTATTTAAACCTCAGAAATTTAGTATGATGTGCTCTAGGTGTAAATGGTCTACAAGTGGATGACTTCCAATACAACAGCCAACATGCCCATGTCTTGCCACCAAGCAAGTTCACCCCTCAAAAGGCTAAAAGAAGTCTCCAAAAGCCCTAAAAAGAAACCTCAACATAGGACCTACAGCAGGCTCTTGCTACTGTTGATGTGAATGTGCCAGCCTCTACAATAAGAAAAACACTGCACAACTTTGATTTGTATGGGAGCTGTGCAAGGAGGAAACCTTTGCTCTCTAAGAGAAACATGGAGGCCAGACTAAAGTTTGGCAGACTGAACGTAGACTATGACCAGGGCTTTTGAAATAATGTTCTTTGGTCAGATGAGTCTCAAATGAAATTATTTGGACACTAGAACAGAGGACATGTCTGGTGTAAACCAAATATAGCATTCCAGGACAAGAATCTCCTACCAACTGTGAAGCATGGAGGTGGAAGTGTCATGGTTTGGGGAGGCTTTGCTGCCTGGCCAACTCACCATCATAGAATTCACCATGAATTCTATCATGTATCACAGGTGCTTGAGGAACATGTGAGACTACCTGTAACAACTTTACAGCTGAAGCAGAACTGGACCATGCAACATGATAATGACCCAAAACACACCAGTAAATCCACCAAGGACTAAAGGCTGAAAAGTAAGAAATGGAGAGTCCTGGAGTGGCAGAATCAGAGCTTTGATCTTAATCTCATTGAGATGCTGAGAGGTGACTTGAAATGGGCTGTACATCCAAGAAAACCCTCAAACATCTAACAGCTTAAGGAACTCTGCATTGAGGAGTGGAGCAAATATTCCTGAGAGCGATGTCAGAGACATTTACAAGAATTGTCTCACTTTGATTAGTTCAGCCAAAGGGTGCCCATTACACATCTACAATTAAATACTTGTTCCAGAACTAAATAAAAACAAGATTAGACATTGATATGTGGATATTTCTTAATGAAGAACTGAATTTTTAATGTGGTGTACTAACATTTTTACACAACTGTATATACACCTGTGTTTAATTGCTTCATGGACCATTATTGTGAATCCTGAGTAGTGTCTAAGGTCGAGATTATTTCTTTGAGCTTTTGCTTATCTATTAAATCCAATTTACTTCCTCATCTTAAATAATGACAATCATTGTTGTATTGCAGCTCAGTGCTCTAACCCTCCACAACTATGCTGCCTTGGACAGAATAACAGCTGCAACAGAGGTTGTTTCTGTGACCAGGCCTGTCTGAGTTTTGGGGACTGCTGCTCAGACTACAGCCAAACCTGCACAAACCGTGAGGCGAAACACTTACAGTTTCATTTTCTTCCTGCTGGGTAGCATTAAAAATAAACCATAGTTAGATCTGTACACAGCAAACTCATTAACATTATTAATGGAATGGCAGCAAGTAGATGGCATAAGAAAACGAATAGCTTCTTATCAAGTCATATTCCTTAAAACATAACACCAGATTCATTATCAACAATAGCAATAAAACATGCAATGCATCTGATCAGACAACCACTGGTCTAATTTACATGTAAATCAAGTCCCATGTTGGTGATTCATTTCATTGGTAGACAAAGTTTTTTGTTGTTGTTTGTTTGTTTGTTTGTTTTGGGGGGGTATGTTTGAAAACACATTTACTGCCAACATAAATTAAATTTTTACATAAATTGAATTTTTACAGCCTCATGTCATGACACTGTACAATTTAAGCAGGTTGTCATTTGTATGTAGTCATTTGCTGGTATATTATACACTATTTGAGTCATTGACAAGCAATTCATTAATGACAGATCAATTTTCACTACAAACTACATATATATACAGTTTCTACAGTGGTGTGAAAAACTGTTTGCCCCATCCTGATTTTTTTTCTCCCTTAATAATAAAATCCTTGACTTAAAAAAACACATTTTGTGTTTACTTGTGTTGTCTTTAATTAATATTTACATTTGTTTGATGATCTAAAATATTTAAGTGTGACATGGGAACATGGGAAAAAAAGAAATCAGGAAAAGGGCAAAAACTTTTTCACACTTTTTCACATATATAGCTAGCTCTACAAGTATGCAATTTACACCAAAGATCACCTATATATTAATACTAACACTAACACCCCACTATACACTGAACTCCATATTTGCACTCCATACTGTCTTCCTTCTATTGCAACAGTCTGAATGTGTTTACATATGCACATACATTCATTCACTCACTTACATAACTGTACACACGAACAGATTTACATATGTATATACATGCATATTCATGTACATATATTTATTATTCCCTATTTCTTTTATATTTTTATATTGTATACCACTGTACTGTGAAGCTTGCACATAAGAATTTGCTGTACGTACCAGTGTTATGATTTGACAATAAAGATGGATTTGATTCGGGGAAAAAAAAAAAAAATATATATATATATATATATACTGCTCACAAAAATTAAAGGAACACTTTAAAGAAACACATTAGATATATCAGATCTCAATATGAAGTTGGATATCTATACAAATAACGACAGGGCAATGTCTTAGGAACCAAAGGATGCCAAGTCTTTTAATGGAAATAAAAGTTTTCTGCTACAGAGGCTCATTGTGTAGACACACACACACACACATACACACTCACACACACACACACACACACACACACACACACACACACACACACACACACACACACACACAC
>JBBIGC010030959.1:0-12217 GCA_037576955.1 Lepidarchus adonis
ACACACACACACACACACACACACACACACACACACACACACACACACACACACACACACACACATACATACACACAAACACAGCTTTCACTTGTTATGCCAGCCTTGCCAGCTTTAAACCTTGAGGTCTGCTTATGCTATATTTCATAGTCTAGCTAGTCCTGAAAGACCAGCTGTGGGCTAGCTGAGCCGTTCATCAACTTTATGTCCTTGTTGCTCACCAAATTTCTCTTCGTCAAGTGTAATAAATTAATACGCAAAGAAAAACATTGAAACTGCCTGAAGTACATAAGCCTGTCTCTCTCAGATTGTTCAGAGTGTGGACTAAAGTTGATTGAGTGTGATCCTTCAGAATGACTGCTGAATATTTGTACACAATATCATCTTAACATCTAATTTCAGAGAAGCTAGGACATTTTAAAAAATGCAATGAAAACTAAAATATCTGTGGTCTTCCTGGGAAAAGAGGACGCTTTGATGGTAGCATATGTCTCTCTAAAATCCCAGTATATTCCTCTGCATCAATGGTACCTTCACACATAAGCAAGTTGCCCATACTGTTGGCACTGATGCCCCCCATTACCATGACAGGAGTTGGCTTTTGCATTTTTTTGTTGATAACAGACTGGATGGTTCATTTAATCTTTGGCACAGATAACTCTGTGTTAATTATTCCTGAAAGCAAACTGAAACTTGGGCTCATCTTACCACAGCATGTGTCCACTAGGGGTGGGAATTACAAATATGAAAAATATGATGCCCGATACATGGCCCACGATAATTATAATATCATGATACATTGATTCAGTAATAATCGATATATTGCAAGACAATGATAAAGCGATACATCAAAAACACACATGGGGTGGGGGTGGAAGGGGGGTAATGTTAAAGGTAACTAGTGAGTGAAACTGATGCAGTTTAATAGATATACGGTATTAACTTTACTTTAGCCAGAACATATCTTTCATACGTCAGTATACAGTATACCGTATTCCCCCAGCTACAGGCCCCACATTATAGGCCGCCCTATTCTATAAGCCACAGAAATAGCCAATTTATGTTTTTAAAATCTAAGACAAGCCATCCCATTTTATTAGTTGCAGTGTTCCTGAATTTCTTGCCACCTGCCTGGAGACTTTCGCAACTCTATACCGGTAGTGACATTATACCGTAGTTGAGCATAAACAATTTAATTGATCAAATATTAAACTTGCTGATATCACGTCGCAATGCAAGAACTACCCTGCTCTAGGCATCATCTGTAATATCCAATAAGAACGTGTGTCCAACATTAGCAACAGAAAAGCAGCACAGGTTGCAATTGATGTTTACGGATCCGATTTGAAGCTAAGCCTAATCATTTTTGCATTTCAGAGTTTTTTATACTGAAAAATGTAGACAGATGATTTACATTGCTGTGTGACGGAGCAGTGCAGAGCCGTTTTTCCAGCATAAAGGAAAGGGGTTTATTCTTCTTCTCGCCAGAATATGACAACCAGATTGTAAGATGATACTTAGTAAAGATAATCATATGCTGCATTTAGATGGGATCAACTCTAAAACTGCAGAGAGTTTGTGCATTTTGGTGCATCGAGTACCACGGCTAGGCTAACTGCTAACTGATGCTAGTTCCGGGAGGAGCAATACATTATAGACTGTGTAGTGTGCGGAGCGGGTGGGTAGTGCGGAAAATGGGTTGAAAGAGCATTGTTTTTAGCGCGAGTTAGCTAGAGCTTTCCATGCTCTGCGTTTTATACTGACCCCTCACTGATCTATCTTTGCTTTGCAGTTCATAACAAACTGTTCATTGCTGCAGTAAACAGTACATTTAAATTCAACTTATCATTTGGGGATGTCGTCTTTTTGTGCACTGAATTATACTTTTAGGGTGTGTGTTTTCATGGTTTTAGATAGGGCAAAAAAAGGCAAAAAACAGTCACATTGGAGATGTGTGATTAAGAGGCCCACCTCCCGAACACGCATCATGTGTTTGGCAGACGGGCTCTGGGGTAGAGAGCTGTTTAATTCTCTGTGACATTCATTGAGTGCTACATTTTTGTTTGATCAAAATTATTTGTGAGGAAAGTTCAGCAAAGGCTGGTTATTGGTTGGGGACACTCAATTCTACGCCCTTGTTTTATTGTATTAAAGCTCTCCAGCGATGGTTGTTTTTAGCCACGTTGACAGGGTTTGCTTGTAGGATTCAATTATTAAGAAACAAAACAAGTGCAGCAAATAGATGTGCAGACATTCAGGCTGGTACCAAAGTGAAACCAGACTTTAGATTTAAACGTAGCTGGGGCATCTACCAGCCTAGATTTCTCTGCTAGATTCCTATTGGTAAAATCAACTTTCATCCAAGGTTCCTGCATTCATTTATGCAGCGCCACCCAGAGCAGACATGAAGTAGTGACGCCGGCCAGTCAAATTGGTTTGCAATGTTTATTAATTTAAATATTGATTTTGCTGTCTGTGTATCAATTACCGTAAAATGTGACGATCATAAATTGGCATTGATATTTTGTCCCACCACTGATGTCCCCTGTATTTTGGTGAGCTTGAGCCAAGAGAATTCTCTCTCTAATAGAGTTTCGGATTGCATTTTTTGATGCAGCGAAGGACAAGTCGTCCTGAGCCCAGGTGGCTACATTTATCCCAGCAGCACGATGGTCTCTCATGCAGAACCTTCTGAGGTCATCCAAGGAAAATCAGTTTTCCAATATTATGTACTCTAGATGGTGAAAAACCTACATTATGCATTAGAATATGATATATTATGTCAATATATTTATAATCTTGTGATGATAAATGTTGTTTTTGAACTGAACGGCAGTTCTCTCATGAAGTGTGGCACAAATCGAGCTAAAATTCATTTTTGCTTGCATAACTTGAATATTCTATAAATTATCACTGTCATTTTGCTCCATCCTAAAATTTGTTTATATTTACAAAATACATTTTGCTCAGCTAAACCATTAAACTTAACTTCTTTGTTCCTTTATCAGTTAAATCAAATTTCAAAGAACTTACAAACTGCGGATATTTGTTTTTATACAATTTTACAAAATGACCTACTTTTTCAGAAATGGGTTTTATATTTGTTTTATAATATTTAGTCAGTTTTACTCAAACTGGCGGTTGGAAGAAAATACACAAGCGCGGCAAACAAGCGTCGCGAGCTCCTTCCAGCAACTGTGATTCACTGAACCGATTCTTTATTAGTCCAGAAGTTTTCATTTCAGTGGATCAGGCGTACCGCTTCAACGCTTCATTTAGGTCAAATAATATATATCATATTTACAAATATATAATTATTATCTCTTGTAGAATAATCAGTGTTGAATGTTTCAATCAGATGTGCTGCATCTTCTTAAGAGAACAGCTGCTTGCAGAGGCGACACGATTCATTCCTATGAATCGGTTCGTTCCACCGAGGACTCGAATATCGCCGGTGGAGTCGTGACAGTGAGATGTGGCTGAATGTCTTTCCCGGGGCAAAAACGGACTCTGTTCACCGAGCCGGAGCAGGTAAACCCCCAAACTGTTGCCTTTTCACTCTGAGCTGCTTTTAATGTTCGTTTTGGAGAGTGCTGTGTGCTGTGTGGTGTTGTGAGGACTGAGCGCGCGCTAAGTTGAAGCGAGTGGCTGAACGCGGATTAGCCTTGTTGATGAGGAGAAAGCTTCAGGGACAGTCATCAGAAAATAAGGCTTTACAGTGAGAAACATTACTCGTATTTCTTCAGAATTTCGTCTAAGTAGAAAAACACAGAAATTAAAGGACAGGTTTCTGATTTTCCAGCATATAAAAATTACCTCAGGCAGCACGAGAACTTTCCCTCACACTTTGTGCTTCGTGGTGTCAAACAAGGATAAACGTTGAAGCTGTTGACTTTTCTGCTCTGAATTCAAGAAATAACCTGAAGTTACTTGGAGACAACTTATCAGAAAGCCAAGAGTTATTATTATGATTATTATTATTATTATTATTATTATTATTATTATTATTATTATTATTATTGTTATTGTTATTATTATTATTATTATTATTATTATTATTATTATTGTTATTATTATTATTATTAAAGTTTAACTTGCTCAAACATGCCTCTATTTTAGAATAAACTTGCCCTTTTTTCTACAGATTTCTGGTCAATAATATAATATTCTTAACATATATTACAATTTTGCATAGTCTCAATACTAATTCTTAATTTATTTTTACAATGTAGCAGTGTCCAATTTTTAACCGGAACCAGTACATATGACTTTTACTGGCTGCTTGTATAATTTTACTGTCCCAAAAAAACAAACTCACAGTTTTCACTGTGACACAACCCACATTTCTGTGTCTGGACAGTTTTCCTTTCACCTTTCATTCCTTACAATCATCACATTAAAAAGACGCCTTTTTAAACTCGAAAAATGTCTCCTGACAGTTCATAACACCACAACTGGAAAGTGAGTCTGTATGTGTGTTGTTCTTAATATCAGGACAACTCATAACCGGTTTCTCTTGACTTACTCAGCAGATTAACACAACACCACTATTACAAGACATGACAAGAAAAGGCTTTATTAGCTTATCACAGGTGAACCAAATCATGACTGTGATTGGTGGCAACACTGTCACTGGCCTGAACGTATCGACATACAGATGTCCTAAAAGTCCTGGAATAACTGTGAACAGAAGACATTTGTGTGTGAGATCAAAACATTGGATGGATTTTAGCTTTTATTACCTGCTATTTAAATATATTAAACAACATATGTTTATCAAACCTCCCAGTTTACAAGTTAACAAAAGTGTTCGAACATGATGAACTGACAGGTGTTCTTTGTTACCCATGTGTCATCTAAGATTGATTGTTTAATCCTTAAGTAGCGCTGGATATCTGCTGTCAGTTTAAGCTTTGACTTTCACCTGTGAAAACTGCATCTCCAGTTAAGATGGGTAAACCAACTTGAAAACCATAGAGCTTTCTATAAGGGGAAAGCATGCCATTCTGATGCTGAGAATAGGGTGAGAATCCAAGTATTTCAAAAACATTGGACATAGCCATTACCACAACTTGGAATGTCTTGAAAAAGAAGGAAACTGCTGTGTACAGAGCATCAGTCATTGAACTTCGCATACAAGGAAACAACAACAGTGGCCATACTGGAAAAAGCAAATCATTCATAAGCAGTTAAAATAAAACATTTGCCAAAAGGTACAGAGATGAGCCACATTTTCTGGACTAATGTGACAAAGATTAACCTCTACCCAAGTGATGGAAGGGCCAAAGTATGGAGAATGAAGGTTTTGCTTAAATATCCTAAATATCTCGTTTTTCTGTGAAGCATGGTGGAGGTTGTGTCATGGTTTGGTTCTTGCATGGCTGCTTCTAGAACAGCCTCAGTTATTTTTGCTGACGATGTGACTCATGATGGCAGCTGAATGAACTCTACTTGGGGGAAATGTTACTATGTAGTCAGACAATAACCCAAAATATACTGCCAACTCAACAAGGGGGGAAATTGAGGGTTTATTACATGTTAATCATCCGATCTTAACCCAACTGAACATTTATTGCATCCCTGAAGTAAAGACTGAAAGAAGAAACCATGCAAACAGACAACCAATAAAAGATGCCCTTGTAAAAAAACTTAAGGTATATCCAATGAACAACCTAGTGAATAAATCAGGTGGGTTGTAGGCTTGATACAGTTATTGCAATCAAGGAATATGGAAGTATTAAGTATGATTAATTTATTTGAAAACATTCTGTTCTCCTAATTTTGCTCACTTTAAAAACTGCATGGTTTGATACAAAATGTGCTATGTTGTTTAACATATTTAGATGTAAGTAGGGAATAAAACTGAACCTCTGATCTCTCTTCTCATATTCTTCTTTTTGTTCCACATGTAAATGTCTTCAGTGCACAGCAAAAACAAATGAATTCCTGTTCCAATGTTTTTGGGGGTGGAATGTACTTTTCACAGGCCCCAGGCAATGAGGCCATTGCTTGTGTCATATGCAGTGTTGCTATTTTGTTAATGAAAAGAAATGGAAATTAATGGTTTTAATACAGTTTAAACATTGCGGGGATTCCTGCATAATGAAATAAATGAGATTAATCAAGTATTGAACAAATGTCATACATAATTAGTCAATGAAATCAGAAATCAGAAAAACTTTATTGTCCCTAAGGAAATTGCTTATGTATAAACTGCAATAATGGTGAATAGAATTAAACGTCAAAATAGTTTATGCATCTAAAAATTCCTTCACATTAAAAAAAAGTGATGAAAAAGTTAACAATACATTTTCTGGTGTTTAAGACATTGTTTAAAGATACACATTTGGCCTTTAACATATTTTGTTTAATCTATTCATTGTGGAGAGGAGTTTGCAGGATATTGTAATGCAAAATAGTACTCAAAAGATTAAAAGTATTTACTACTAATTCACCATCATCTTTAAATATAAACTCAGAAGACACATGACGTTCACTGGGATGGGAAGTAAAGTCAGGTTCTCATAACTTGAGTTTCTCTGCAATTAACTTTTCAGATCAGATCAGAGTGACTTTGTTTGCAACTTTATGAATAAATTCTGCAGAAATGTAAAGAAAAGTGGAAAGTGTACAGATAAGTCTTATAAGGCACCAAACATATTAACACCCATGGTAAAGATGGTTAAAAACAGGCCAGAAATTTGTCTTTGTGGATTATTAACTCAAAGTTACATTTTATTTATTCTTAATAATGTTGTAACATAGCAGCTTTACAGAATCCGGGCCTGAGACTCTAATGAGCCAAAGGCGACAGAGGCAAAGAAAAACTGTAGGAAAAAAACCTCGGGAGGAATCAAGGCTCAGAAGGGGAACCATCCTCCTCTTGTCGACTCCTCTCACACTGTGAATGATCTAACTCAGCGTCAGTTTCGTATCCGGTTGAAGAGAGAGTGTATTGGTGATCATCTGCCCAAACAGTGACCAACACTATGTCAGACACTCTTGTTCTTGCAAATGGCCAGATTTTTACACTGATTTATACTGCTGACAGAACATAGGGCCAGCTTTAGCAAATATGACCCCAAAAAATTATTGTGCAGCTTTAAGAGAGTTTGTTACATTTTTGTGTTACAGCTTGGTTATTTGTTAATTAATTCACATGACTGACTGTCTTCATTTAAATGTGCTCTAAAAACCTTTCTGTTTAATGGTTGACACTTTCTTTTGTTTATTTAGTCATTATTATTTTTATTATTACAATTTTTTATTATTTTTTCCCCCTATGTGTGTGTTTTCATTGTAAAGCGACCTTGGGTTTATGAAAGGCGCTATATAAATATAACTTATATTATATTATAACTTATATAACTTATATATATATATTATTATTATTATTATTATTGATAAAACATTTTTTTCTGCTTTAATGTCATCAATCAAGGGCAAATAAGAGATCAAATTATATTTTTTGGTAAGATTTATGTAATTCACTTTTTCATTCTTTTGTAGATAGCAGTCGTGCTCTTCTGTGGATCGGCTCTGATTCAGATACTTTAAGTACTTGATGAAAGTGAACCTCTCTCTCTCAACTGCTTTCTCTCTCTTTCCTTTCTGTCCCTCGTTCTCACACTCTGTTCCTCTCTCCTCATGTATTTCTTGTATCTGTTTGTGGTACTGTCTGTCTATCCCACTTAAAGCTCTGTCTAGGTTTCAAAATGTATGTGTTTTTTATATGAGTGTGTGTGAGTGTGTATATCTCTCTGGTTCTGTCAGGTGTGAAATTGAGTGTGATGAGCTGAAACAGGGTGAATGAGAGTCTATGCTGACTTTCAATCTCTCAAATTCTTAACAGCATCAGCAGCTCCACTTCTTACATTCATTTACTTTTCATCTGCGTTCTCCAGACAGCCTGCGACCTTTAGTCGACAGAGTAGAATTATACAAACTTGTTGGCAACAGGCTAAATAGAAAATGTGGCTTGCGTGTGTCTTTTATGTGAACTACAAAACAGTGAACTCTATTGCTCTATAATTTTCACATGATCCACACCTTCATTCTGACACATTGTAGTGCACTTTAGGAGGTCCAGGGGCAATAAGGCTTTTGTTGAAAGCGAAAAACGAAAGCGAAATTGAGATATTGGTCTACAACTATCAATGATTTTGATCATCGATTCCAGTATTTCCCCAATGATAAGCCGCAGCTTATAGATCGATTTTTGGGTGTGGCTCGCTTAAATGGGGAGGCCTATATAAAAACATGACACTGAAAGTATAATTCTGTGCTCAAAAAGATGACATCCCCAAATGATTAGTTGAATTTAAATGTATAGTTTGAAAAGCAACGCAAAGCAAAGCAAAGATAGATCATTGACAATGTTCTGTCACTTAATTGGTTCTGCTGCATCCAGCCTCTTCTTTACATTCGTCTATTTCAGGTTCACTGCTGCAGTGTCAAAATTAAACTTTTTTAGGCCTTTGCTACATTACATTACATCCTAGTATATGATACAAGCTAAGAAAAAGTTACATTTAAGAGAAATAAAAGGAGAAATTTATAGAAATAAAATGTTTGCTGGGAAAAGATGATTATTTTTTTTTCATTATTACTGTAGTACAGCAAAGGAAATCATCTGTCTACATGTAAATTCTTTAGTATAAAATTAACAACACTGAAAAGCAAACATTATTAGACTTGCCTTTCTACAAATAATTCAAAATCAGATCCCTAAACGATGTCGTCCTTGCTGAAGGACTCTATTTGTGCTGCTTTGCTGTCGCTGATATCGGACACGCTTTCGTCACCAGTATCGTTCTCAGATGTTGCAGACGTTTTGCTTCACGAAAGCAGGTGTGCACCATAGTTCTTTCGTTGTGGCATGATGTCATGTATTTGATGTAGGTACATATCATTGTATTTAATTGTATTTACTCATGTTTAATACTTAAATTACTTATGTTTTTTTATTTTATTAATTTATAAATTTTCTGGAAGCTTTGGTGATGGAAAGAAGCACAGCAGTCCCCATTGTGCAGGTGGGCCATGATGAGGGTCAGTCAGGAAGAACACATGGGTGGCAGCTCCCCTCAGTGATGAATGAAAGAAGATAAGAACAGGGATCATTCAATGGCAGGCAGGAAATATGTACAAAAGAAATGATCAAGTTTGGTTTTCATGTTCTCCCATTCTGCGGAGAAGTATTTACACTCCACGTGATGGTAGTTAGCACTACTTAAAGATGGTTGGAAGACAAGTAGCACTGGTATGACACTGGTCAAGTTCCTCTATCATATCCTCTGTCTTCCGCATTTAACCCATTTGTGACACCCATGAGCACATGCCGGGAGCAGAAGTAGTGGGCTTCACACCTCTACCCAGGTGGTGGTATAAATGCCACTTTAGCCTTGGATGTGGGAGTGGGAAAGATTTGTTTACTCTCTCACTGCTCCCACAGTCCTGAAGACTGAACTTGTAGCAAGTCCAACCATTATGCCACCGACCAATGAAAGTGATGCCTGTTCCAACCGCTCTGCCACTGTTTGGGAACTTCCTGCTGAGGATCCTTTTGATTTTGAACATGGGCGTGAGGTGAATATATACATGCTGCTAATGCAGGAAGGGAATGACGGGGCCCAAGTGCAAGAGGGAACATAAACAGAGGTACGTGCACACGCCACGCCATGCCCCAGCCGAAAGAAGTGCCAGCCGAAGTGGTGACGCGAGCGTGCCTGCTGCACACTGATCCAAGTGTGATCTAGCAATCCATGTGAACTGCCCCACAACAAGAAAACTACACAGCCCGGACCCTGATGGTCGCTTCCAGACACGTTGTGACTCTCTTACCCAAGAAAGTCCCTCAGCACACCTGACACCTGCCCCACAGGGAGCTCATGCTGAGCCAACACTACCTGCTGGGCTCAGGGGGATGCCAGTGTGGTTCCCTGCTGGAAAGCCCATCAGGATTTGCTACTGGTTGCACCCAGGTGATATAAACCCAGCTGGCTCACATCAGGTGAATAGGAACATAAAATATACTTTCGAAGTATACAATATAATATGTGTTAGTATATACATTGTAAAAGAGAAAAACATATCCTGTGGGTACATTTGTAGTACTATGCAAGCAAGGCCTAAAGCTGTGGGTTTGTGTACAAGGTAACGACTGTGTTTGCTGCTGCTGTTAAAGGTAGTCGCTTAACAGTTTGTGTGTTGAGAATATAACCCAGATTGTACCTTCTACTCCGGCCCCACCTCAAACGCTTGTGCATGAGGGGTAGAAGTACATTTTCTATTGAACCATCTCTTTAACGATATGAATATTTCATAGCACATTTCCAAAATTGCAATAAAAAAGTGCAGTTGCATTTTTAATGTTCTATATTATCAGATATATTTAATTTTATTTAAATTGGGGTACTTCATTGATAATAATGAATCCTAATCCTGCAGAGCCTGAGAACTGACAATCTGGCATGAACTTCAAGTCTAAAAAAAAGTGGTACTGAGTGAAAAAATGATTGATCTTGACCAAAAGAAAATGTAATTATAACAATTTAAATTGCAATTGAAATAGTGTGCAAATAACTGCAGTTATTCTCCCCAAATCATTCAGCCCTCATCCTCAGTGTGATCGGAATTAAATGCAAGGGTAGGGTGCAATAATACACAGACATGCAATCACCAACAGTAGGACAAGGACACGGGTTTAAATGGTCTAAAAGAAACGAGAAGCACCTGGTGATGGGCTTGAACAAAACCAAAACACGTGACAGAAACCTGGAAACACAAAACCAAAACAAAAGCACATGGCAAAACATACAGGGCAGCACACGTGACACTCAGTGTTTAATGGTCAGAATCAGTGCTAAAGCAATCACCCGAACTGATCTGTATATCTTTATTTAAACCTTATTTAAGATCATTTAAATCCTTTACTTCATTTATCACGCTTCAGTCTTTCTAAGAAAAGCACATGGTTGTGAAATTGAACAGACATTAGCTGTGTTCAGCTATAGCCAAAATGCTATGTTGTATTAAGACCCTAATGGAATTTACTGTATTGCATTACCTCCAACATAACGGTGGTGCTGTAGCCGCTGTACACACAGAGTTGGAGCTTTTAACCGCTTGTTACAGACATTCAGGTAAGATTTGTTTACATATTGCCATGTTAATGAGTCCTTCAGTGATGGAGTGAAAATCTTGTACTGTTCTGTTGACAAAAGTGCAATGCTGTGTGAATTTCTTTTTACTTTTTTCTTCTTTCTTTGTACATCTGCAGAGAACGTTTTGGTGTGTGTGCACAGCATGTGTGTGTTTTTCAAATTGGTGTATTTTGAGCAATGACTTGCCTAAATATAAAACCTTTGTACTCCTACAGTCCTCTATACAGAGATCCCTGTGATGAAATTCCTGAACTCCTGCCTACACACACACACACACACTACAGTGTCCAATATTTTGTAGACACTTGTTTACTCAGTGTTTCTTTTTGGGAAGAAGGGTGTTAATAGTAAAAAGAATATTGTTGTGAGGAACTGATTGCATTCAGCCAAAAGAGCACAAGTGCAGATGTGGGATGATTAGACTGAATCATTAGTGCTCCAACCCATCCCTGAGGTAAATAGCGGTTAGGGCTTTGCCCGTGTGATTGGAGGGTTACAGGTTGAAGTATTGGCCTGGTTCTCTTTTACACTGCTCCCCAGGTTGGTAGCTGCTGTCTCTTCCATATGCAAATGAGTTAAATGCAGAAGTCATATTTCATTGTGGTGCACTGTGTGATGTTGTGTGTTCATATTACATTAAATTTACATTTATTCATTTGGCTGACGCTTTTGTCCAAAGCGACTTCCAGGTACAGGAACAATCAAGAATAATTCAGACATGACAATACTGATGTGTGAGTTACAGGAAGTTCAACATAATCTTCTTAGTCATTGAGTGCTATGACAGAGCAGATGATAAGAGCTACAACATTACTATCTTAGAGAGAAACACATTTCTACACTATCATTAAGAGCTTATGAGATTCTAAAACAGACGGTAGGTGCTACAGCATATTTAACATGTCCCCATATATACAAGTGTTTTTAGATGCTGAGAAAGTTTTGAGGTGTTTCTTGAAGGTGGAGAGAGTCTCAGCAGTTCTGATGTGTCTGTGCAGCTCGTTCCACTAGTGAGGGAGAATGAAGGAGAAGAGTCTGGAGTGGTGTTTGAC
>JBBIGC010031014.1:0-12215 GCA_037576955.1 Lepidarchus adonis
TAGAGCTACATACAACGTAATACATTCTCCCAAATATCGCGTTAGAAATGAGGAAATACGCGCGATACACTGATATATCTGTCTTCAGAAATCAGAGGCTGGTTTTAAGCCGTTTCATACGTTTTAGGGGAAACATTTTGTTAAAAACATGTTGGAAGCATGCGAAAGGTCAGAGCCGTGCGTGCCCGCGAAAGGGGGAGGAATTTGTAGGGGGGGAGGGGGGGATTTTGGAACAGCGGCGTCACGGACACGTGACGTCACATACTACGCTTACTGGCAGCGTTAAGTAAATAGATTTTAATTCAACCTAATCGGCTTATTACAAAGACAAAAATGAAGGACGTTTCTGCTATAATATTAGTTCGTTTAAGTTCGTTTTGTATACACACAAAACAGTTTCAGTTAGTTTTTTACTTTCAGATTCAGTTAACGAAAATGCTCTTTCGATTTTAGTTTTAGATTTTTCGTTCGTTTTAGTTAACTATAATAACCTTGGATTGGTGCACTTTGTCCAACACTGGTCATTAAGAAGACATGTTTAGTGTCATATTTACCTCTTTGAGCTGAGAGGAGTTATGTATGGAGTGAACTGTAGGCCTAAATCAGCAAAGTTGGCCAATGGTTGGAGTATCATAGGAGTAAAATGACTTGAAATGACATGAAGAGTGTTTTGTGATTGACATGAAGAGTGATTGCTGTCATACCTCATGCTACAGACTCTAGCTTAATTGCTGTCAGTCTAACAGTAATCGTGCCTTACACCAGGGTCATGGTCCTTCTCCACCACCAAAGGAAGGTAGTAGCTTCTATCGGAAGTAGGCAGTCGGCAGTAGGCTCTTCCTGGTGCTTACTGCTACAACCCAAGCTCAGCTTTGTTGTCTGGTAGTTGTTAGCAATACACATTCTGTTTTACTTGCATCTGTAGCTTCGTTTGATGTGACAGTTTTATTAGGTAACCCAGGCCTAAGTTGCATGGTGGAAGCAATTAGGCATATGATCCTCACTCTCCGAAAAACACACATAATAGCAGGACGAACTTGCCGGGCAGTCAGACTGGGTAACCACACACTATACAGCTTCTGCATCTGCCTTTGATGAGGTCTCACACTCTTACAAGTATGAATCTGAATGACATAATTAAACACTCTTGCATGGAAAGGAAACGAGAAGCAGCAAGGAAGTTCTTGTGAAATCTGAGCGGTATCCCCTGTCCCAAGATAGAAAGAGGTCTGCATCCTGCATTGTCTTTTAATAAAAGGTATGAATCATTGAACCAGCTTTGGCATCTGATCACTGGAGGTGTGTTATTGGCTCAAAAAAAGTAATTGGGACTTTGCCAAACTTGAATGAAGTGCCCCTGAGAAAGGTACCATCCCGCTCCACTGCTCCCTGGGTGCCGTTGATAGCTGCCCACTGCTCTATGTGCGGATGGGTTAAATGTAGAGGTTATATTATGTTGTGGTGCACTCTGTGTGTGGTTGAATGTGTTCACAATGACTTTTCACATGATCAGAAAGATCATACCACAAGTCCTTTGACTGATGATTACACCAGAGATCTACACTTACATACTATGACTGATCTGCAGAAACACCAGGAATTGTCAAGAGACAAATTAATACTGATGGTTACATTCAACTGTGTGTTATGTAGAAGATGCACTTCACTTCCTCGTGGATTTGTTTGAGGTTGGGTAGGGCAAAACATGTCTAGATCGTCCAAAAAGTGGGTGGAAATACTATAGAACATTTACCATCAAAATAACACTGTTTAAACACTTAGGATGAGATGTGCAGATATGAGAAGCAAAATGTTCCATGATGTGGAAGCAATATTTCACAGTCTGTTTCACAAACTATTATCTTTAGCAAATTTGTAGCCTTGTGGAGTGTTCTGGTGGAAAAGAACTGCATACAGCTTAACTTTCAGCAGTTTGTTGACAACTGCACTTGCACTTCACATGTCAGTGAGTGGAGCTATGTTTCTTTACATGGGAAGCTGTGGCCTTAGTCAATCAACCATCTTGAGGGGTTCTGATCAAAGCTCATTTTGTGCTGCTGTTGATACATACAGTCAAACCTGTTTGCTTGCCCCCAATAGCTTGCTATGAAAAGCTGCAGAACAGTTTTCCTTCCATGTTACTTAACTTGTTAAGCTGCCTTCCTTGCCTCTCTTTGCCCTTGCCACAACGTGCAAAGTGTCCGGTGTATGCATTTATCCACATAATAGCTTGCCAAACTTGGGTCCCTGTTAGCGATGTAGCCTGTGTGCTAATGCTACTGATGCTAATGCTACCGCTGTCATGGCTGCCGCCATTTTCTCATTGTTACCTCATGCTGGAAATGATGCAGAGAAGGCTTTATTAACAGCAGGCAATATGCGTCTGCACCCGCTAGCAGCACGCATATACTGTACCAGTTACCATGTTATACCACATTTACCTTTCCGTGTTACCTTTCCCATTATGCTAACCCGCGCTTTTACCGTCTCACCAGTGTCTCTCGTGGGAGTACAGTATTTCTGTAAAGCATTTAGTAGGCGTTCAACTGCATTCTACTACAGTGACAGACAAACTTTACATCAACAAAAAATAGCAGCCAGTGCCGTAACCACAACCCCTGTGATCCAACAGCTTGCCACCCCCTTCTCTTGCCACATTTCGGGCCCAACCCAATGGGGACAAGCTAGCGGTGTTTGACTGTACCCCAGTGGTTGATTGGCCCCCAGGGTTTAAAAGTTTGCAAACATCTCATCTAATGTTTCTTCTGTTATCATGCATAGACCCCAGGTCTAGAATTACCCTCCTGTTAGTGTCTGGGACTCAGATACAGTTTCTGTTTTCAAGTTTAGGCTATTTAGCTAGGCTTTTGGTAATTAAACTTCACTGATAGATGGAGAGCACAGAGTTGGGATTGTATGGACAAGGAGAACTGGAGTAAATTATGACACTGCTACTGTCGCCTCACCGCTCTCACGCAGTCTCCCAAGTTGGATGACAGTGGAGTGGCAGGGAGCTTGTGTCTCAGAGTGCTCTCATGTCTGTGCCTACCCCCAACTCCAGTGTCTCGCACTCAATACGTTCTTAATATACACCCATAAACTGGAATACCCAATCTGTCCTTTCATCTGATTATCTTCACTGAGGGGAGCTGCTGCCCATTTGTTCAGCCTGATCAATCTTCACTTCGGCCCACCCGTACACTAGGATGCTGCCTTGGTTCCTTCAGCTTTCAGCCAGCTTGGACTGCTGACCAGATCATCCACCACACCACACAACATTTGAGAATTGCGAATAATTGATCCATTCCTCTTAAACACAACTCGTTCAGCTGGTTTGTACTCTCCAGCAGATCGTCCAACAGTGGAACCTCCTGCTCATCTATCTTCAGACTAGTTTAACGACAACACATTTTTTTAACGCCTCTTGCTGCCCACCTTCAAACCAGAAAAGCTATAGCTCTTAACCCATACTACTTTCACACAACGTGACAATTTTTCATTTTCAACTTCTATTTTATTATCTGCTTCTTGTTGCTATCCTGTGTTGACCAAAGGATTAACCGTTCCTCCCACAGTTTCTTCCTCTAGCTGAGAGAGTTTTTCCTTGCCTCTATTACCTTAAACTTTGTGACGTCAGTTGAAAAAAGTGCTATATAAATAAAATAGAATTGAATTATTAATGGAGGGGGGATACTAGACTCCAGTCTGCAAGTCCTTACCCTAGCTTCCAACCAGCTCCTTGTGTAATATAGTCAACTGTATGAGGCCCTAAATATGTCTTTACAATGTTTGAGGAATACAAGTCTGGAAGGTCTAGCGTTAGTCAGCTAGTGGAGCCCAGAGCTGCACCGAAACAGGATGAAATGGCATTTAGTCATTATGCTGCCCCCTGGTGGAACCAAATACACATGGCGATCAGATCTGCCTCAACTGTTACATGTGATTTTTTTCAGTCTTTATTTAAACAGAGGCTTTGATCTATCTTTAATCTTCTTTAATTAACATTTTAACTGAATCTTATTTTATTATTGTTTTCTCTTTTAGACTTATTTCTGTAAAGCACAATGAATGACCTCTGTGTTTGACAATGTAGTGTATAAATAAACTTGTGTTGCATTGCGTTGCTGTAAGGGTCCTAATACCCCTGTGGCTGACAACTGTCATTGCACATAGTGGATGCAATAACGGTCACATTTTATTGGTCATTGCTTTCCAATGGAGAGTATGTGGGCTGTGGGCATGCCACTGAACTGTGCCAGCAATGGGTAACCTTCTACTACCTGAATTCACTCATAAGGAGTGCTGTCTGGTTACTTTTGGAAACAGTGTTCTTAAATCTTTCCCAAATGTCCATGCATACATTCTACCTTTTCTTCTTCATCCTTTTATCCTTCCATTACATCCCGCAACTAGTTTTTTTTTTTTTTCACAGTGGTGTCCAACCACTTACCAACTATCCCATGAAGGAATGTACTCAAAGCTTTACAATGCTGCTTGCATGTTGCTTCTACCACACAGAAATGTGTTTCCTGGAAGTGCACCATGTCCCATATGGTGTTTTGCTAGAGCAGCTCGTGTTAACAATAAGACGGCTTCTTCAATGACAGTTCTTTGACTCATTCTTTGGAATGGGCAAAATAAGTCCTGTTGTGTAGTACTGCCATCTAGTGGAAAATGTGAAGAATTACACCACATATACTGTTGAACATGTATTACACAGCATGTCTGAAAGAAGAAGGCCTAAAAACGAATTCCACCAGATTTTTTCGACATTTCTGCATAATATAATTAATTTCTTCACAGTTGTGGTGATAGGAACCCAATGCCCACAACACATTCACTATGCAAAGTCACCAATTAACCTAATTCTATGTCTTAAACCCAAGTTCTCAAGAACAGTGTTTCTTTCCAAACCAATCTGACATTGTTTAGGTATTAAACATTTAAATTAAATTCAGTTCAATTCAGTTTTATTTCTATAGTGCTTTTTACAACAGATGTTGTCACAAAGCAGCTTTACAAGGTTCCGGGTCCGAGCCCCTAATGCGACGGAAGTGAGGAAAAATTCCCTGAACTGAGGAAGAAACCTTGGGAGGAATCAAAGCTCACTAGGGGAACCCGTGCTCCTCTGGTCAACACCGGATAATATCATATTTCATTGTCCAGGAATTTTTTTAAAAAGTGGTGCAATTTCGCTATTAGTAAGAGTCCAGGTGCAGATAAATGATTAAACTCTTGTTCAAGTGTTTTGAATGGTTATGACATAGCTACAGTGTGAGGTGCCCTTGAATTAGGTATGTTAGTCCATGCTGACTGAAGGGTGTTGCAGTGTGGCCCACCTGTTCATTCCCCATCTCTTTCAGGCTGAAACCAAGCTGGTGGGTCACCCTGTGCATAAGGTCTTTTATGTGTGAGCAACAGGACGCCCTGGCCAGGCACCCTTGAATAATGTACTGTCCCACTACACTGCTTCCTGGGTGCTGTGTACGCCTGCTCACTACTCCAAGTGAGGGTGGGTTAAATGCAGATGTCATATTCTGTTGTAGTGCACTTTGGTTTGGTTTGGTTACTGTCTTTAAGACTCAAACATGGGAAGTTCTGTTCTGATTGGCTGTCCTGGAAGTTCATTAAGGAAGTAAGCCATTTTATAATACTTCTTATATCTTCATTGTAAATGCTGAGGCCAACCTACTGTAGGCAGAATAGATGGACATTGAGAATGACTGTTTGTGACATCACAAAAGTAGTGAATTCAAAGCACAGTTTTGCTACTTTCCACATACAGGCCTCATTGACTGGGGGTGTATTTTTATGGTGTCTTTTGAAACCTATTTCATAGTTTACATACTATATCACACTCTTATATTTAAATAAAAAAGGAAATTCAGTTTTCCATGAAATGGGCCCTTTAAGACTATTTGCTTATAGCCACTGCACACTGTAGAAAAAACTATGAGCCAAAGTAAAACACTCATATAAAGGCATGGATTATAGCGGCTGCTGTCGACACCATTCCCCTGCAGACTGATCGGGGCAGGCAGGCTTGGGGTGTTCTGCCAACGGGTTGAAATTTAAGACCCCTACACCCTCTCTCTTTCTCCTCCTCCCTCCTCTCCCACTCCTACACACTCCACTCAGATCAGTTATTCTGGGGGCCTTCTAAGATTTATGCTGCACAGTCGAATTGGTACTCAAGCCCGAAACAGCTAGACAGGTAAGGTGCCTGAGTGTGGCATTTGCATGGAGTGGACCGTAGTGGATTTGACGAAACTTTCCAGTGGGTCAAATATGACTTTTACACTAGTGTAAACCTATGGGGAATGGCTGTAAACCCCTGACATGAAGAAAAGTGTGATTACTAGATGGCCTTAGAGATGCATGTGCACTATGCTCTGTACACTTTTAAAGGGATTGACTAATGGCCTTCTAGAATTGACCCGGCGCATATTTTGAGGTACAGGAGAGCCCAATTGTGCCAAATCAGTGTAGATGTATTGGTGGATCGTAAACCTTTCTGACCTAAAATATATACATACCACAAGGCTTCAAAACTTGCCACCAGAACTGCAATTTAGCTTTCTAAATTAAAACGGCCCACATGCAAATGCAGAAATTTGAACGTGTAACAGAGTGTAGTGTTGGGGAGTTGAAAAAAATCATAAAATCCAATTCATTTAATTCGATTTTAACTCAATCAAAGGTTTAAAAATAAACAGACATGTGGAACTCACTTCAGCACGTGCTGACGCCAGAAGCAGGTCACGTGCTGTAGGCGCATGCGCACACGCAAGCAAAACAAAGAAAGGAAAAGTGCTATAATTTAAAAATCGTTGTTAAATAAAGTAACCATTTAAGAAGACTTAAACCGGTTGCATTGTGCCTTGTGTTGGCAAACACCAATCTAAGCATGATAAAAGCGAATATTTTCGTTTTTCTTTTTGCTACCCCGTGTCGGGCAGAAACGGAAGCGCGTGCTTCACTCAGCTTCAGTTTTTTGTGATTTACAGCGGTTGTGGATGATCACCTATAGTTGGAGGTCTTGGGGGGGTCTCCACCCACAACGCAGACTCTGTGTGCTGCACGGTAGGCGCCGATCATGTGCATGTGTCTGCATGTCTTTGCAGGTCTCGTGCTCCACTCGCTGTACTTCACTGGCTCTTAAATCTGAAATGCTTCTTACATCCGTCGGACAATGGTCCCTCATCCCTCCGCAAACACCGCTGCACTAAACTGCAGGAGCCCAGTCACTGGTGTGATGCCAGTTGTGCCAGTGATGCTGCCCACTGCACTGCGCTGTGTTTCTTTACAGCACTTCATTCAGTGATTAAGCTGGAGTGTTCTGTGCAATGCGTTCAGGCCCAGTGTTGTTAAAACACCCTTCACTGTTTTTTTTAACTGGTTTTCAGTTGGTGATGGTGTTTTGTAAAGGATCCTACTGGGGTAACAGGTGACCATCAGCCATAGCGTTAACACCAGTGACTGACCAGTGTCAGGGTAGTGAAATATAAAGAGCTGCAAGTGAACAGTCAGTTTTTTAAGTTGACGTGCTGGAAGCCACTTTGAAAAGGACCTTATTGTAATGGCTGGAGCATCTCCAAAACGGCAGGTATTGTGGAGTGTTCAAAGTCTGCTGTAGTTAGTACCTCATAAAGGGTTTTTAAAGAAGGACAACAGGTGAATCAGAGACAGGGTCATGAGCACCTATGATACATGGTGCACCACAGTCAGAGCTCTTTCGGCAGCATGAGGGATCTACACAATGTCAGGCAGGTGGTGTTAATGTTATGGCTGGTTTAAAGATATTTTCCAAACTGATGGTCTCATAAATATCACAAATAGCAAAATCATCAGATTGTAATTGTAATGTTTTTTTTTTCAGCAAATGATACAAATTCAAAAAAATCAAAGCAAGGCCTCGTCGGATGGTACATCTGCTAATGTTAATGCTAATGCTAATGCTACAGTTTTGTTTTTGTCACTTTGACAGTTATTTCCTGAGACATATATAATGGGAATTCTACCAGTTTTACAGAACATCTGCATTATTTAGTCATTGAGAAGTGTACAGTGGGTCTAGAAAATAATTACTCGCTCTGTAATTCACATTTTTTGCTTTACAGCCTTAAATGAAAACACACACACACACACAATATTTCCAGCTTTAATTACTTAATGCAAACTATAACATCCAACTGAAGATATCACAGTAATTCAGAAAAAATATTCAAAAACAAATTGAGATTAATAATGGATTATCCTCCCAATGTCAATATTTTGTTGAACCACATTTTGCTTTTGAAAGTGGTTGCCACACATAGTCAGTTGTTTGCTGGCAGTTGCACGACCAAGCAAGGCAATGCTCCAGGAACAGTTGTTCTTATACTTCACTAATCACACTGATTACAGCTGATCACATGTAAAAGCCAGTAACCATGACCTGCAATGGAAATGGTGGTTGCATACACCAGATTGAGTTTTCAAATATTGTTTTTTGTGGGGGGTGATCCTTTTATTTATCTCAGTATTTCTTTTTTTCTGAGCTGTAGCTGCAATCTCTTTCACTTGGAAATTATACATTGCATTGAGTAAGTAAAGCTGGGAAGAAATATTTTTGTGCGTTTTAATTTAGAGCTATTAAGCTAACAAAATGGAATATTTTGAAGGGGGTGATTCTTTTATATACCGACTATATATGGTAAGTTAATGGTTAGGTATGGACAAAATTGTTGATACCCTTCCATTACAGAATGAAAAACCCACAGTTGTCACTGAAATACCTTGAAACTTGCTGTTTAAGTCAAATTGGACTTAATGGAAGTCGACCGAGGAGGACACAATTTTCGAAGGCAAATCATAAAAAAGTGAAATTTCAGGCAAAAAACACACATAAAATATTTTTTCACAGCTGTAATAAATCAATGCAATAAATAACTCTTTGCTGTTCTGTAGTGCAGAAATGAGGAGATAAATGTGAATAAACAACTTGTGTTATGTCGTGATTCGTGGTTATGTCACTGGCTGCCATTTTTTAAATGTTTTTTTTAATGCTGCTTGCAACATAAAAACAAAGTTTGCATAGGAACTAGTTGGCGAGCGGATGAATACACTTATCCGCTCGCACTCGCCTCATGCAGCGCATTGTTCCATTCGCTCTCTTTCGTTTGTGTTACTTGTTTGGAAACTTTATTATGGCTCCAAAGTGTAAGGCAGACTCCAGTGCAAAGATTTTTCACTTCATTACTGATGTGGATGACATCCATGTGTTTATTATACCGCCCTCTCGCTGCTAATGAACTACAACTCCCAGAAAGCAACTCTCTTTGCACATCTTATATTACCATCCATATTATCCACCCATGTTCCCACACCAGACACCACATAGACCTCGATGCATTGCTCCACATGAAACGTGCCACAACCCACAATAAATGCCTGAGAGAGACTTGTGTTAGCTATATGCTGCTACTCGTTTCTGTTTAATAAATATATGCCATCATTACATGCATGAGTTCCGACTTATGGTAAAATTCGTGTTACGTTGCATTTTGAGGAACAGAACCCTGGAGTAACTCGAAGACCCCATGTAATTTGTCAGTAATTTTAGGGCTCAGATTTTTCTTTGATATCCTTTCTACTTTTTTACCAGTGTGGAAGTGAAACTGATTTTTAATTTAATTGATAATAGTCTTTAAAAGTCTTATTTGAATATTTAACTTGTTGAAACCTGCAGAAACCCTGCATGGGGAATGGCTTGACTAAGCCCTTTTCTGATTGTGTTCTGTGTACTGATTATAGTCATATATAAACATTGTTTTTTTTGGGGACTATTTTGCCTGACAACAATGTACTATCCCTCTACCACTAAAGGATTAAAAATACATATTGGACCAGTGGAGGCCTAGTGGTTAGGACATTGCTCCTGATATCTGAAGGTTGCAGGTTCAAGTCCCAGCTTGGGCACCACTGAGGAACCCTTGAGCAAAGTACTGTCCCCACTTCACTGCTCCCTGGGCGCTGTTGATAGCTGCCCACTGCTCCACGTGTGCACGTGTGATGGGTAAAATGTAGAGGACATTTAGTGGTATTCACAATGATCACGAATCACTAATCACTAAAAACCTCTCTCTGAAAAACACCAGTCAGCCAGAACATTATGATCACCGGTGCTACCAAAACAGCTCAGACTGTGGTGCACAGTCTTACCCCTTTCTATCAGAGTCAGCATTAATATTTCGTGCAACAGGAGCTACTCTTTGGGATCAGACCAGAATGGCTAGTATTTCAAATAATTTAAGTTGGCATAAAGATTAAATTGTGCAGAAAATATGAAAAAATATTTGAATTTAGACATTTTCTTTCCATAATGAATTGAATCTGATTCTGATTCTGAATTAGCAAGTGAAACACAAAATTATTGATTATTATGTTGTTGTTCCCTGCCCACTGATGCACTCATATGAAACACTGTGTCTTTTTAACTTTAAAGAACAGCTGGGTGAAAAATAACCTTTTTCCCCTTTTATGTTCACCCCATCATTCCAGCTCTTTCAACACAACACCCATGACTAACTGTCCTGTTTCTGGCAGAGACTTCACCATGCCTGCAGACGAGGTCCGCCAGAGGAAAGGAGGAGGTCGTAAGAAGTCTAAGAAGGGTAAGGGGAAAGGGCAGGATGGCAGCGTCATTGAACAGAGTAGCAGTTTAAATGGACAAGATGAAGCACCACTGCTCCCTCCCATTGTGCCACCCAAGAAACCTTTGGATGAGAAGAGAAAGACAGTGCAAGCCAAGACTGAGGAGGAGTCCTCCTTGGCCATCTGCCTGCAGGTGCTCTTCCCGTACCTGCTGGCTGGGATGGGGATGGTCATGGCAGGCATGGTGCTGGACAGTGTACAGGTAAGTCACAGCACTTTCTTCAGCTGCTGTGTCAGACTGAATATTAATGACTATCATTTTTAAGTTCTTTTATTTCAGGATTAGTTCTTCTATATCCTTGACATGCAGATATGGCTAGTGGATCGGAACTTATGGTGTTTGAATGAGCTAAACCAAATGTTACACGAATACTCCAGTATGTTGGCATCCTAATCTCTATCCCCTACTTATATATTAAGCATATGTTTACCCCAAGCAATAATCTGAATTTAAATGATTGTTTTTAGTTAAACTAAGCTAAGGTGTAAGGTTCTGTCCCTTGGTAACCACCAGGGGGCCCCTCCTATGCTTCCCTTTCTGAACATCTCTATTTCCTGTTTCCCAATAGGCTCCCCTGTTCTTCCCATGTGGTCTCTCCCTCGTTTGTCCTTGTTCCCAGTTCTGCCTGTGTGTTCCCCATTGGTCCTGTCTCCTTGTCCGTCTCCCCTATGTGCCATTGGTTGTTTCCCTGTTAGCCCTGCCCTGTGTGTGAATGGTTGTCTCTGTGTTTTTCCCTGTGATGGGTAGGCCATAGTCAGCTGGAATCAGCTCTAGCTCCATTGAATTAACCACTGGAAGGCTTTTATCAGATTTATTGTGGGTTGGTTTGAAAAATCTTAAAACATGGTTATTGCCCCACAGAGAACAGCCCAGCACACCTACTTTGAATGCTTTGGTAATACTATTAACACTGTTACTGCTTATTCTACTGGGTTTGAATGGTCAGTGTGCTCAGGAGTGTGGAACAGAACAAGAAACACAGGTTCTAATGAACCAAACAACTTAGCTACTAAAAGGGGAATCCAACGCCTCACCTTTTGGGAGAGGCAGGATAATGATTGTGTGGAAAATGAATTAGGATCTTATCATAATCAGATCCCAGAAGAAATAATGAAAGTAAGATGTAGGAGAAGGACTTTTGGGCTGGGATGTGTGACTCATACGCTCATGTCAAAACCAGAACAGCGAGTTCAGAGAGCCCTTGTAGGGCAAATGTCACTGGGTTTATTGTGGTGGATGGGACTAAGGTTGTTATAAACTGATGTATAATAGATGAAAGCGGAAATGGTGGGGTGGTTGCAGGACAGATGAGGATTGGATGGAGAGTTTGCAGCGTCACTGTGCCATCTCAGGGCTCCCCCTGTAGAGCTGAATCATGCCTCCCTTCCTCCCTCTCTCTCTCTCTCTCTCTCTCTCTGGGTCTCTCTCTCCTATTTCTCTAACTTTCTTTCTTTCTTTCTTTCTGTCTTTCTTTCTTTCTTTCTTTCTTTCTTTCTTTCTTTCTTTCTTTCTTTCTTTC
>JBBIGC010031049.1:0-12214 GCA_037576955.1 Lepidarchus adonis
TTGTTCTTAATGACATTTTCACCACTTACATTACTTTTACTTTTATACTTGAAGTAGTTTTGCAACCAGTACTTTTATACTTTTACTTGAGTAAAAAGCTGGAGTTGATACTTCAACTTCTACAGAAGTATTTTTAAACCCTAGTATCTACTTCTACTTGAGTAATGAATGTGATTACTTTTGACACCTCTGATGCTGACTGAAGGAGTATTCGGTCTTGTAGGCTGATCAACCTCTCCATCTGTTGTCTGGAAGCACAAATACTGTATAAAACAACTGATTTAGTTGAAAGAGATCTGGATAGTGTTGTCAAAAAATCAGATCCTAAGTATTTATATCAGATTATATAGGTTATAATCTGTACCATCAATAACATACCTCCAATGGCTTGTTCAGGGGCTTTACTTACTACATTTTTACTTACTACAGGTTTAACATTACCTGAATACATGTTTCTTTGGAAACTCTCAACCTGACTATCCGACTGGCTGTAAAGAAGTATAATTACTTTGCACTATGGTAAGAGGATCAAATAAGAGATAATAACATTATCTGAATAATAACATTACAATTTCATGCACATTAAATTAATAAGACTGGAAACTGTCATGTAAATGTTATTTGGCTGTGTTACTAGCAGCCTAGCATGCTTACAATAATACCTGTTTTCAGCATTAGCATTCAATTGAAGGTTATAACGAACAATAATTAAAAAACACTTACCGTGTCAGTTCCAGTGAAATTACTTTCT
Organism: Lepidarchus adonis; assembly: GCA_037576955.1. NCBI lineage: Eukaryota > Metazoa > Chordata > Actinopteri > Characiformes > Lepidarchidae > Lepidarchus > Lepidarchus adonis. The sequence goes on from JBBIGC010031049.1 coordinate 752, forward strand.
GTAGTTTTGTCGTTGACGTGACACTTCATCCAGTCCAAACGGCGGATGATTGCTGGGCAAAACAAGAGATGGAGGTCAAGATGAGACCTGCTTCCCCATCATAAAGTCCAATGTCAGAAGTATGTAACAGAACAACTACAGAAGCCTGATGCATTTTGGAAACAAGTGCTGTGGACTGATGAAGTTAAATAAATTATCTTTTAAATATAAATTATATTAAATATCTTTGGCCACAATCAGCAAAGTCATGTTTGGAGAAAAAAAGAAGCAGCATTTCATTAAAAGAACACCTTGCCAACCATTAAGCGTGGAGGTGGATCTATCATGCTTTGGGGTGGCACAGGAAACATTACACAGGTGGAGGGAAGAATGGATTCCACTAAATACCAGCAAATTTTGGAAGCAAACATCACACCATCTGTAAAAAGCTGAAAAGAGGATGAGCTTCAATCTCAAGAGATGCAAGCTGAAGGTTTTGGAATGGCCATCACAGTTCCCTGATTTATACATCATTGAACATTTGTGGGTAGATTTTAAAAGAGCTGTGCATGCAAGATGACCAAAGAACATTACAGAACTAGAGCCATTTGCAGGAAGAATGGGAGAAAATCCCAAGTACAAGAACTGAAAGACTTTTAGCTATAAAAAGCATTTGAATAGGTGTTACTAAATACTGATTATGTAGGGTGCACAAACCTTTGCACAGTGCCACAATAAAGTTTTTATTTTTAATTTTTATTTAACTTATGACATAAAAAGTAACTATGCATCAATGTTTGCTTAAAAATTGTGCATTTTTTCCATGTCCTAGAGAGTCCAAAATCTGTTATTTAGGTGGCCAAACTTTTGCATACGACTGTATTTATGATGGATTTCTTTATTTGAAACACTTTCTTTTACACTATTTAAGGTTATTCGCTCTAACAGAACTGCTTACATTACCAGTAAACACTGTAGCATGTTCTAAAACAGGGTACCTTAGTCTGCATGTGCCATTAAGGTACATCTCATACATCTCGAAACTATAGCTTCCAGACACTGGTGACTCCAACAAGTCTGGTTATTCAACACTATGTTCCAAACAAGTCTCTACTGTGAAGAAAAACAAAGCTTGGTTTTCTACCTCCAGAGGAAAATGGAGACCCCACGTTTTTTATAAGGCAGACAGGGCTGACGAACACTTAGGTATTTTTGTTCCTGGAAAATCTGTATAACACTAGATGTCTGCTGAGGACGTGTGGGGAATAGATCATCTGTGGTGGGTTTCACAATATCACGTAACCAGTGGATGGAAAAGCAGATTGTTTTCATTAATGAATTAGACTGTTAGGTGTGTAGTGTTGAAGCTAATGGGGTTTTGATGGGTTTTATGAACACAGTTTAGTGAAAACTGATGTTTTTTCTACAGTTTTCTCAGAGTTCACCTCACTGCTTTCTTTCTTTGGATGAAGAGCAGCGCTGCCTTCTTCCTGTGTTAATGCTGAATTTAGAAACATTCACTGTCTGAACGAATACTATTCTCAGTAAATACCAATTCAGTCACATTGATGCCTTTTCTGAGAGTCAGGATACATTATTACGTTTATTGCTGTCTCGAAAGTGTTCGTACAGAAAAGGGTCTTAAATAAGTGGTTCCCAACCACCGGGCCGCAGGCCAGTACCGGGGCGTACAAAAAATTTAAACTTAAACTAAAAATACAATCTTAATCCGTAGCATCTAAATATATTTGAGACAACTTTGCCGGTATTCTGGATGAAAGTCATGGCAGAAAACCTTGGGATCAACACAACAGCACTGAAAACTTATTCTGAAAAGAAAGTGTGCGTGTTACCATAGCAACCAGAGCATGAGGGGCAGAGGAGGACGTTACTATGATTGTTGTTAGCACATTTCAGAAAGACGCTGCTAATAAAGTTACATAATTACACAGTGGATTCACGTTAAATTAAATTAAATTATTTTTATCCGCGACACCTTAAATCCTGGTCTGCCAAAATATTGTCTGACATTAAACCATCCATGGACCGAAAAAGGTTGGGGAGATTGCTGCCTCAACATCTTCTCTTCAATAAAGGTGAAGATCATTTCAGTGGACGTTTTTGTAAACGGGTGAAGAACTGAAAGACTCTCCACATAACACGGGTTCCCAGGCCGTTCCCCTCACTGATAATGTTCTGTGGGTTCTGTAGTGTTGAGTTCAGGTCTATGTGTATGATGTTTGGTATCGTCAGCCTAAACCAGGGGTCTCCAGCTCCAGTCCTGGAGGGCTGGTGTCCAGCACAGTTTGATCAGACGCACCTGGTTCGACTCGCCTGTTCCTTGCCAGGTTTAGTGAGTGTGTTGGACCCCGTCTCTCCAGGACCACCTGACCTAAGCGAATTAGACGATGTGTTGTGGTCTCCATTTATTAAAAAATGTTTTGTTGCCTTTTGTAATGTAAAAAACCAAAACATTTGCAAATCTCCTGATTAGTTCAGCGATGGAACCTGAGAGGCACCCTTCGGTTATTTCATTGTGTATTTTCAATCCAAGGTTATTTCACTTCTTTTCCTCTTGAAAGTCAGTATGAAGTGCTACTGTTTTTCCCATTCTCTTGTCTGTGCTGCCATAAGACCATAATTACATCTCCATTACTGACCCCAGCTATTAAATGCAATTTCAAATGAGAAAAGTGACTCCCACTTATAATACAATATAAACCATTATAAACCATAACTGCAACATGGAAAACCACAGTCAAAGATTTCCTGTAATAATGCAGCAGATATTTGGAATTCTTCTTGGGAACCACTACCAGGTTCCCTCTTCTGCGGGTGTGTTAACTCTGGCTAATTGGAAGTAGAAGTGTGATAATCTACAGTTTAATTGGGTGGAAACCTGGTGAACCTGGAGCAGTGCAGATGTCGGGATTGTTACTGTTTTTAATAGTTCATGATCAGTTCCTCCCAGTAGAATCCTCCAATCAAACAACACTACCCGCATTGGAAGGGTAAACCTCTGCATGTGCTTGTGGTGCTCCTCCCCTTTGTTTTCAAACTGACACATTATTGGGCAGTTCAACACGCTTGGAGGAGACCACTAACAGCTATCAGTCATTTGTGCAGAGGGAGGACCATCCTACCCTCCTATTTGTAGAGGCAGAATACGTACATCAGTTATCTTTATTTAAAGTGTTGTGCTGTTTATTCTCAAGTATATTATGGAGAATTTGAACTCCCTGATTCTTCATTTGCAGGGGAAATACCCGGATATGGTTTGCCTTCCAGAGGGCTGCAGGTCAGAGGTCATGATGATCCAGAGTCCTAAACTTCCTGGGTAAACTTTCTGAACATTTTTGGAATGAATACTGAACTTTCCTTCATGGTTAACCACACAAGCACAATCTGATTACTGTATCATTTCCTTTAATAACTGATATATGGTGATGCTTACATATACAGTGGGACAAAAAAGTTTTTTGTTGTTCCACTTAAAAAGATTAGACTCTGTAATGTTCATCATAGATTCACTTCAACTGTGAGAGACAGAAAGTTAAAAAATCCAGGAATTCACATTTTATGATTTTTAAGGAATGTATTTGTATAATGGTACAGAAAATAAGTATTTGGTCAATAACAAACTTTCACCTCAATACTTCTTAATGTAACCTCGGTTGGTCAAACATTTCCTTTAGATCTTCACCAGGTTTGCACACACTGTAGATGGTATTTTGGCCTATTATTCCATGCGGATCTCCTCTAGAGCAGTGATGTTTTGGGGCTGTCGCTGGGCAACACGGACTTTCAACTCCCTCCACAGTTTTCTGGCTAGGCCACTCCAGAACCTTGAAATGCTTTTTATGTAGCCACTCCTTCATTGCCTGGGTGGTGTGTTTGGGATCATTGTCATGCTGAAAGATCCAGCCATGTTTCTTCTTCAATGCTCTCACTGATGGAAGAAGATTTTTGCTGAAAATCTAAAAATCCCTGGCCTCATTCATCCTTTCCTTAATATGTGTTAGTCGTCAGGTCCCCTTTGCAGAAAAGCAGCCCCAAAGCATGTTTCCACCCCCATGCTTCACAGTGAGTATGGTGTTCTTGGGCTGCAACTCAGCATTCTTCCCCCTCCAAACATGGCGAGTGGCGTTTATACCAAAGAGTTTCATTTTGGTCTCATCTGACCACAACATCCAGATGGTCTCTGGCAAACTTTAGATGGGCCTCGCTTAAGCAAGGGGACTTTTCAAGTGCACACATGTCGTCATGGATTTTATACCATGACGACATGTGTGTTACTAATGGTAACCTTTGTTACTGTGGTCCCAGCTGTCTTCAGGTCATTGACCAGTTCCCCCGTGTAGTCCTGGGCTGTTTCTTCACTTTTCTCAAGATCATTTGTACCCACAAGGTGAGCTCTTGCATGGAGCGAGGGAGGTTGTCAGAGATTGTCAGTGATTTTGTATTTATTTCATTTTCTTATTATTGCTCCAACTGTTGATCTCTTCTCCTCAAGCTGCTGCCTATTGTAGATCAGATCATCCCAGTCTTGTGCAGGTGAACAAGCTTGTCCCTGGCGTCGTTACACAGCTCTCTGGTCTTGGCTATGGTGGAGGTTCAAGTCTGACTGTTTGAAGGTGTGGACAGGTGTCGTTTATACAGATAACGAGTTCAAACAGGTGCCATTAATACAGGTAACGAGTGGAGGATAGAAAAGCTTCTTAAAGAAGAAGTAACATGTCTGTGAGGGGCAGAATTCTTGCTTGTTTGTAGGAGCTAAATACTTATTTTCTGCACCATTATACAAATAAATTCTTTAAAAACCATACAATGTGATTTTCTGGATTTTCTTACATTCTGTCTTTCACAGTTGAAGTGAAACTATGATGAACATTACAGACTCTCTCATCTTTTTAAGTGGGACAACTTCCAGAATCGGTGGCTGACAAATACTTTTTTGCCCTTTTATACAGTACTGTGCAAAAGTATTAAGTATTAAGTCCTCTGAGAAATATTTTAGAGTATTTTAGAGGCAGTGTTTTTATTGTTTTATTTCTGTTCACTAATATAGCCCAAACCAAAAGTTTAAGACCACTTGACAAATGGCAATAAATATGTCGCATGGTTGGATCTCAACAAGGTTCCAAGTAGATCTTCAACAGCTACAAGGAGAAATGGAAGTGAGACAAAACATTTTTGAGCATCAATTTATTGACAACAACCCTTAAACTGAAACAGACTGTTTTACAGCTGATCAAAACCTTAGGACCTTTAAAAGATCAAATCTGTGCAGAAATGTGATTGTGTCATTTTCTGTCAGGTTCACACTGTCATGATGTTCTGATGGAAAAGGCAGAAGAACTTTCCTTTTGTGAAGGTGGTGGGGTTGTTGAACTGTATAAGCCGGTCTCTCAGCTCCATCACTGCTGAGGTGGGATACAGTAACACATTAGGAATGTCTTACATGATCCTGAGGATTATGGAGCAAAAAAGTCAAGTGGAAGAACCAAAAAACCAAAAAAAATTCACCAGCACCAATTTGCTGTCCGTCAAGACACTGAGCGATCCTCCACCCAAATTAAGGCCATTACTGGAGCCAACTGCAGCCCCACAAACATCAGACGCAAAAACAAAAAAACATAATGGTCTGGGTGCTTTTTCCTTCAGTGGAACAATGGAGCATTAGGAGGTGCAGGGGCGTCAAATGACCGCTGGTGATGTCCAGATGTTGTAGAAAATATCCCTCATGACTGAAGGCCCTCGTCTGTGTGGTAACGACTGGGTTTTTCAACAGGACAATGCTATAGTACACAACGCAGGACAAGAGACTTCTTCCAGGAGATCATCATCACTCTTTTGGACCATCCTGCATGTTCCTCTGATCTAAATCACAAAGCTTTGGGGATGGATAGTAAGGGAAGTTAAAATGGACAACAGTTCCTGACAGTAGATGCCCTTCGTGAGGTGTCTTCACCACTTGGAGAAATTTTCTCACTCACCTCATGGCAACACATCAAGCATGAAGTGATGAACAATAACGGTGGAGCTGCTCATTACTGAGCTCATGTTTGGAACTTTCATTTCTGTTTTGGGGGGTTACAGGTTTTGGTCCTAAACTTTTTTTAGCCTGTTTCAGTTTAAGCGATGCTTTTAATAAATTAATGATCAAAATTGAATAAAAAGTCTCACTCCCATTTCTCCTTGTAGATGTTGAAGCTCTACTTGGAACCTTGTTGGATAACCATCAACAACTATTTTATACACACACACACACACACACACACACACACACACACACACACACACACACAATCATCTACTTTATATATACACACACACAATCATCTACTTTTTACACACACACACACACACACAACTACTTTATATACACGGTAACAAACACACACACACACACACACATCAACTGCTTTATACAGACAACTCATTTAGATTTATTTTCACTTTTTACTGTTTGTTTGTATTTATTCTAATGAGAACTTGTGTTTTTGCTGCAGAAAGATTCACTGCTGAGAAAAATGGGAACAAACTATTTGCACAACAGACATTTGCACAGTACTGTATACATGTATTGGATGTACATTATACAGGAAATATTAATGCTGTTAGTATTAATACATTCTTTTTTCCCCTGAAACAGATTTGCATTACTGTATATCTTCTAATATAGTAATAACAGCCCGTCTCTTATTGATGCCCGTTTCAATAAATGCCGGGTTTGAAGCGACAATAGTAACTCCCCCCTTCTCCGCTCCAACTTTCACAGGCACGCGCCTCCGAGCTTCACTTTCTACCTCCGTGTTTATTCTCTAAAAGGTGAAACAGCTTAAAACAAACCTCTGATTTCTGAAGACAGTTATATGTGTGTAATTACTCATTTCTGTCGTGATATCTGAGGGTTATTGACGGATATTAAGCGGCTCTGTTTAAACTTATCGCTGCATTCTGTGCTAAACCACTCCCACAATAAAAGCAGCCAAGTATCACCACCGAACAGACAGAGGGATGATTCTAGTCACGATATTTTATCTTCTGTCAAAATAAATGTGAAAAAGCTGCATGACATTTTATGCTGTAAATACCATCACCATTTCGTCTGTGAGGAGAATAATAGCCCATCTCCAACAAACGCCTGTCTCTATTAAACACTGGGCCGTCCCAATAATTTTTTTAATAATCACTGGGGCAACTATTGGAAAATATACATGTCAGCTACTATTACTCAAAATTATTTTAATCTAAATATTTTGGAATGACACTTGTACAGCACTGTACAATACCTACAACATAAAGCAGTTTAAACTATACGACTTACTTTATTTTTATTGGCTAGTGCCTGTTTTTTACTGCTGTGTCCCGAATGGAATTAAATCGTTTCCCTTTAAATTAAATGGTTGGTATTAGTGATTCAGACTAAGTTGCAATCGAAACCTCCTCCCTGTTTGCAGCTGCACCATCAGTATTTTCTGGACCATTAAAGTGTGTAAGGAAGGAGTGGTGGAACCAAGGCTGGAGCTACTGATGAAAATGCCTGAACAAGGTAAGAATACTTTGTCATGTGAACTAATCACCACCTTCATGGAACAGAATTAAGTCTTTTTAATAATTGTATTGTTCTTCAGCGCAAAACCTGGATGTCCACAACATAATGGGGTCTGCAGCTGAAGACTTTCAAAGTGTTTTGGTGATTTTTGGGGTGGAGGCATCGATCGAAAGTTTAATTCGAACTGTGTGTTTCTGAGTGAACGGAATCTGACATCAACTCCTAATAATTTCATTAGCATTTTATTCAGTATAAACACCACTGTATCATCACCCTTTAATAAATGTATTAATGCCATCTGCACACGTTCCTTTTTCACATGTATGTATTCACATACTGTATGTAAATATACATTAGACAATCGCTAGAAAAATAAATAATTTACTTACAAAATGTGACAGCAAAATCAACTTTGTATTTTTTCTAAAGTTTTAACATTTTAGTCCTTACTTCATCTGCATCACAGTGATTGTGATTTCTTTAGAAGATTAATGTTCATTTCTGTCTAAAGTTCAAGGGTTACGTCATCACATCCTTCAGTTTCACTGAAGCTTCACTCCCTACAGCTTAACGTATACGTTTCCATGCAGCAGTGAAACTGGGTTAAAGCCTGAGTGTCCATCTCCGGTCCTGGAGGTGATTTCCCTCATCAAACACACCTGGATGCACTCACCAGGTGTAGTGAGTGTTTTTGAGGAGGGCCGCTACCAAATAGTGCTGGACATCTGCCTCCAGGACCAACATTGGGCCCCTGGGGTCCAACAAAACGTTAACACTGCGAACTGAATTAATTATGACTAATCTGAGAGCAATTAATAGTATCTTTTAGTTAAAATCACTTATATAAATGTTTTATCTGGCATAAATGAATTTGTATTTGTTGCATCAAGATGTCAGTTGTATCCTACACCGATTCTTTTTTTTAATCATTTTTATTCAGATGAGAACAACTTTCTCAATTCAAATGTCATAAAAATAAATGCGCAGGAACATGGAGGCTGCAAAAGTTGTTAAATTAATTAAAATATTGTCGAGAAGAAACTGTAAGGCCTTGAGAAGTGGAATGAGCGAACACACACCCGGAATAAGTGTAATGCAGCCAGGCAGCTGTAGGAAATTAAAACTGGTGGTTTACAACAGCAACAGACAACGATCCACATGAAATTACTGGCAGATAATTACTTGCCGTCACACGTGTGGAAATAATGAGCTAGAAGTTCTGAATGAGTGGACACACTTGTGGCTGAACAGGAGGATGGTCTTTAACCACCAGTCAACCCTGACGTAATCTGCACTGAGGAGGTTTTATCAGCAGATTAATAGTTTAATATCCTATAGTTTAATACAGTTTAATATCCTTTAGTGTTAATGTTCATTAAAATTCAGGACATTTGTTCCCAATGCTGGGACTTAATTCCATGTCGTTCTCAATTCCTACATTTAGTTTCTTGCGAGTTGTCGCCCAAGCAAGTTCTGTAGAGTAATAGTATCTGATTCCAGTCCTGAAAGTGAAGTGTTTTCCTTTCTAAAACACTCCTGCTTTAACAAATTCTATTTCCCAGATTTCATGTGTTTCAGCAGGACAAACTCCAGTTCTCCAGGAGAAGAACTAAAGGCCTAAGACCTAGTGCCAGCAAAATCTGCCCCCTGAGTCATCTTGCGTATTAATGCATAAAGGTAGCAACACAACGTTTGTCAGGCTTTGTTTTAACCATGAATAAATGGTTAAGGCAATTTTTTCATAGAAATGTCTCAGTTTTTCCACCTTGTTCAAAGTAAAACGGTCAATGTAGTGATAAAGTAAACCAGTGGCAGCCAATCACAGCAGAGCTAACGCTTTGTGCATCCCGGAGAAACGAACGCCACTGGTTGGAACAGAGGCCAAAGCTTTGGATTTTACTGCTGGACTCTAAGGACTAGGTTTACATTTCTGAGACCGAGTATTGGAAAGATTGTTTGCCACTGTGCTCCCCCTTTCCATCCAAATACAGGCACCAGCTGCAGACGATAAGACGTGTAAAACCAACTGTAATTGGAACAAGTCATAAGATGTTTTAACTGCAGGTTTGTCACAGTTCAGCTCTTTAGAACATTAGCGTTTGTTGAAAGACTTTGGTCCAAATGTGAAATCTCTGCATAATTGTGGCTTCACTGGTTTCAATCAACCAACCACCCACTCAAGAAATTAAGGTGGGTCGTTTAGGTGTCTTTTTTATAAGCACTTAAATACACAGTTGAACAAACAGAGTATATTAAAAGGAGAATTTTCCTTCCTAATCTCTGATACACCTGTAGCACGCAGTCACCACATACAATATTAAATTTCTCCTCCACTAGCAATCTGTAGAATCACATTAAAAGGCAATGAGCTGGCGCTTCAGTGGTTTAAAAGCTGGAGTAACCCATTAAGCAGCAACATTAGCATAATTCATAAACATAGCATAAAATAATTCACCTTGAGATCAATGCATTTTTGGTGGGGAAATTTGGGAGTGTGAAGATATTCCAAACTTAGTTTGAAAGAAACAATAAGCAAGTACTGTACTGTAGTAACTATAAAATTAGGATTTTAAGAGATCATTTCAGCTCACAATATTTAAAGAAAAGTGTTCACGAGTTTCACGTCTCACAGAACGTGTATTGGTTTTGACTGAGGCGCTTTTTGAGAAGCTTTAGACCCAAGGGGAACATGCAAGATGGTGTAAAGGTTTAAAATTATTTTCCGGATTATCATAAACAGGTGTAGGATCACGGGTGAGGTTGGAGCCATTTGTGTAGACACTGCAATCCCAGGTTCCATTCACTACCAATGTTCCAGGTTAAGTTTTGCTGCATTGACTCTCATCAAACTGTTCAGACTTTTACATCTTAACCGAATTAAGGAACTTAATCTCCTTTAACATCTTGCCATCAGTACAGTATTTCTAATTGAAACTCTGCAAAAAGGCAAGTGGTCACATATCTAACGATGTGTAGTAGAGCAGTAGTCTCGTTTTACCTCAAGTAACCATCTTTAACTTAAACTAAACAAAAGACACCAACACTCCCCCTGCAGCACACATACAGAGGACGTCCCAGGTCAGTTCCTCTGAACAATACCTGCATTTTTCTTCATTCTTTCACGTTAAAGTAAATCTAAAGAAGTAAATAACCACAAAGCCACTTTACCACCTGAAAGTGATTACACCATGCTGCCCTTGGTCCCCCCTCTACTCCACATAGGCACTGTGCTTGAGGAGGCCAGCCTCAATTAGAAAATGTGCCCTACAGGAAAACACCATCTTCCAATACTCCAGCCCCAGCTATAATGGCACATCATAAAAGGGAAGACGATTAAAGACACTGGGGGATGGGGGGGCTATATGCATTTGTCTTCAGTTTTTCACTCCCAGCCCCCAAAAGCTGTTCAAAAAGCAGCACTCCAGTATTGAACAGAGGTGAGATGTTTTTCATACAGGATGAAAGAGCAGTGTACAGTCCTGCTGCTCCTTGTACAGGTTTGAGGTAGGCAGGTCTTGTGCGCCGTTTGTGCTTCGCAGGTAGTAGTTGACTATTTTGGAGTCCAGCTTGTACTGGTGTGGGATACTGTCATAAGGTTTGGGATCCAAATCCAGGATGGACACAGAGTATGTGAAGCGGGGCTTCGGAGGCTGAATTTCCAAGCTGGGTTGTAGTCTGCAAGCACAAAAGAAAATAAATAATCCTTAGAGCAAAAAATTTCAATAATCCTAGATTTATATCGTCAACCAAAACATGTTTGTAGTTCCCATTTTGCTTCATTTGGGACTGGAGCAGTGAGACCCTGTATTAAAATACTGTAAAATTAAAATGTACCGTATATCTTCTAACAATAGCCTGTCTCTTTTAGTCGCCCGTTTCCATTAAACGCCGGGATCGAAAGATAAAAATAGAAATAAACGCCGGTC
>JBBIGC010031095.1:0-12212 GCA_037576955.1 Lepidarchus adonis
GACTCTGAATGAGATCTGGACCAAGAAAACTCTTAAGAGAACTGCTTGTATGCTGGTCAGAAAGACAAATCAAAATCCCCATTTAACTGCAAGAAACCTGCAGGAAGATTTAGCAGACTCAGGAGTGGTGGTGCACTGTTCCATTGTCCTTCATGGAAGAGTCAGCAGAAGAAAACCTTATCTGCATCTCCATCATTAAATCCAATTTCAGAAATATCCATAAGAACATCTACAGAATCCTGATGCGTTTTGGAAACAAGTGCTGTGGACTGATGTTGATGAATGAAATGAAGTTAAAATAGATTATTTGGCCACAATTAGCAAAGGGATTTGTAGAGAAAAATAAGCACCTTGCCAACCATTAAGCATGGGGGTGGATCTATCATGCTTTGGGGTTGTGTTGCAGCCGGTGGCACATGAAACATTGCACAGGTGGAGGGAAGAACTTCAAAATCCACCATGGACGACCTCAAGTGACGCAAGCTGAAGGTAAGAGTAAGTACTAATTATGTAGGGTGACCAAACTTTTGCACAGTGCCACAATAATGTTTTTATCTTTGTTCAATTTATGGCATAAAAAGTAACTATGCATCAGTGTTTGCTGAAAATATTGTGTATTTTTTCTATGTCCTAGAGAGACTGTGTTAACATCTTTTCAATTAGAAAATCACCAAAATCTGTTTGTTTATCAAGGGGTGCCCAAACTTTTGCAAAAGACTGTATACTCAAGGGTGTGAAGTGCACTCAGGGTTCCAGAGTATACTCTAGGGTCTGGAGTACACTAAAGGGGTCCAGAGTATACTCGAGGGTGAAGTGCACTCAGGGTCCAGAGTATACTCGAGGTTCTGGAGTACACTAAGGGGTCCAGAGTATACACGAAGGTCTGGAGTACACTATGGGGTCCAGAGTATACACAAGGGTGAAGTGCACTCATTAGCACAGAGTATACTCGAGGTTCTGGAGTACACTATGGGGTCCAGAGTATACACGAGGGTGAAGTGCACTCATTAGCACAGAGTATACTCGAGGTTCTGGAGTACACTATGGGGTCCTGATTATACTCGAGTCTGGAGTACAGTAAGGAGTCCAGAGTATACACGAGGGTTTGGAGTACACTCCATAGTACACTCAGGGATCAGGAGTACATTAAATGAATCATTTCTTTTTTTATTTTCCTTTTAGTGCCCTTTAAAATTCTGCAAACTTTATGAGTTCATCTCAGATTAAAAATCAGCTCAAGATTGAATATAAATGACAAGATTCCCAGATCTTTGGTCCTGTACACATTTATTGAGTAAACATACCTCACAGAAGTGATCTTTACATACAAAACTATAGTGTTTACTTTTCTAAATCACTAAACCTGAATAAAACACACCTCCTCTAATTAACATTCACAGCAGAAACGATAGCATGATAACAGCCCCTTTCTGACATGGACGATAAGGCATCGTGATTGGTCCCTGTAGACTGACTTCCTGTCTGAAAAAAAGTGCCAGGACTAGAACTGTGTTTGACAGCTGACGGTCTTCATTCAGCAGGCGAATGATTGGTCTGTTTTAAGTAAAGTGGGAGGGGCCTAATATTTACATCAAAGTGTCATCACATTCAGTATACCAGTTATGTGAACAGATTCCATTGCTAATTATAGCATGAAAAGGCAAAACACAGATTTGTGATCAGCAGTAAATGTGGAATTTCTAGCTTCTGATCTATACAACATTTAAAATATGCACAGCAGCAGGTAAGCGAGTGTTTATTTGGTTAAAAAAACAACTTTATGGCCATCAGTATGTGAACACATGACCATTACAACAATATGAGCCTGTTAGACATTCCATACCAAAAACTAGTCTACTACACTAGTCTAGTACATTAATATAGTAGAACCAATGAAGCACAGACCCTGAAAAACACTCCCTGCCCATTATTCCTCCTCCTCTAAACTTTACTGTTTCCCATTGTACCCAGATTCCTCCATCACGCTGTCAGATAGTAAAGCATAAGTCATCACTCTAGTGAACATTTCCATCTCCGGCTGATGCTTGGCATTGCCCGCAGTGATCGTAGACTGGTGTGCAGATATTTGGCCATGGTAGCCCAGTTCACAAAGCTCCTCATGCACAGTTTTTATGCTGGTGTTGCTTCCATATGCAGTTTGGATCCTTGTAGAGAGTGATGCAGCAGAGAATAGGCTGTTGTTACACTTGGCGAGCCCGCTCTGCTGGCGGTCTACAGCTTTGTGGCTGAGCTTTCGTTGTTTCATTTCACAATGCAACCACTTACTGCTGGCCAGGGCAGCTCTAGCAGGGCAGAAATTTCACAAAACAACTTGTGGTGTAGTCTATTGGTCCCTTCATCATGAAGTGAAACCAGTGATTAAGGAAAGCTGGTGCACAAAAACAAGCAAAAAATGTGAGGACATTCAGGTTAAGTGCTGTTGAGTGTGAAGAAAAAATCAATACGTTTAAATATGCGTGTGTGTTTGTGTGCGACAGACATTAAGCGTTAGCAGTTCATTAAATTCTGCAGTCTCTTCTCTCTCTCTTTCACTTCCCTCTCACTATCCCTGTTCCTTGCTCTCCCGGTGTCTCTCTCCTACCCTTGTTTTCCTCCTTCTCTTTAATGCAACTGTAGTCAAAGACAATGTCTTGGATTTTTCCAATTTTTCTCTTAGTGTCAATCATGCATCATGGCAAAATATATATTAATAAAACATATTATATAAACAAATAATCAAGAACATGGGTGGAGACTCTTCAACTTCCATTGGAGATCTGTTCCTACGGCACGACTTAAGTCAGAACCCACGTACATAAGCACCTACGTCACTCACATGGAGCATGAACAACGACATCTTCAATTTATGGGAAATGGCGATGAAACCCGAGGATTCAGTGAACTGTTAGTTCACTGTCACAACTTGCCGCATTAAGTGGTTTCAACCATAAAGCCAGAAGAAGACCCCGTGCAGGACCACCAGCATTACGGCGAGCGACGAGTGGGCGTGGCTTTAGAAGAACTTGTCGTCAATGCGGAAGTGCGGCCGCGTGACGTCGTCGGGGTTGATGAAGACAGAGATGGACTTCCCCGGATTCTCCGTCACCAGCTGCTGAAGCTTCTGAGCGAGGCGGTGGTCATGGGCGGAGTCAGACGCGGGATCAGAGGCGGGGTCAGATTGTACAGTGGGTGTGGCTTGGGGCAAATGGGCAGCAGAGTAGCTGGACCGCTGGATGGCACTGCGCAGGTGCTCCGCCGGGTCGGAGCGCACGGAGGACAGACGGCGGGCGTGCAGGATGGTCGCAGATTCACTGAGGTGCTCCAGCATGTTGTACTGCGGGACGAAGTAGTTCGGGCACGTTTTGTTGACCAGACAGTGCTGCAGGTCATCCAGCAGGCCCAGCAGGAAGTGGGCAGAGTAGTCTTCCTGTGCCAGGTAGGCGTGGGGCAGCCGGTCGCACGCCCACAGCATGAGTGAGCGCAGGTGGTAGGGACTGACGGCTTTGGGCCGCGAGAGCAGCAGCTTGTTGATCAGCACTTTGCAGGCTTGGAACGCCTGCATCAGGCCCCCGGAGATGCACTTCTTCAGCTGGACCTCACTGCGGGCGAACGACAGACGCCACTCGTTCTCCCTGCAGCCCGTGGGCGAGCAGGCCGGCAGCAGGTAGAAGCCGCTGATCACTTCCTCCTCGGTGATCTTGCCATCCCAGAAGTGATTCTCCATCAGCCAGCCTTGGGCCACGGCTGGCCAGCCTTTGAAGGACACGACGGGTACGAGGTCATACAGGACCCGGCTGCCACCTGCCGCCAGGACCACGGTGGTGACGGTGCCACTGTGTTCCAGCTTCTCCACCCGGGGCGTCCCTCTTTGTGGCTTGCGGCCCAGCTCCCGCAGGACCGAGCCCACGGCCTCATGGAACCACTCGGACACCAGTGTCGGTGAGAAGAAGTAGTTGTTGGCGTCGCTGACGTCGTGCTCGGCCTCCGTGCAGCAGTCCTTCCACCTGCCCACCGTTCCCTCGTGGAAGAGGGAAATGTTAGCTTAGCCTATGCCATGTTCCATTACGCTCAAGAGTGAAGCTGGATTGATAATTACATTGTGGAACTGAAATAGTAGAGCTGCAACAAACCTGTATCTCCATAATCAACTAATTAAATCATTTTCTGCCAGAATCAAGTTCTGTCTGTAAGACTTTTCATGGTGCCTATCACCGCTACACATGATTATAAGGCGTTATAAAGGGTTTTAGGGTTGAAGGGCATCATAAAGTGTCATAGAGTGTTACAGAGCATGGATAGAGTTATAGAGCAATTTAGAGCATTTTGTAGAGTATTGTAGGATGTTATATAGTGTCACAGAGGGTTATAGAACATTACACAGCATAGTTATACAGAAATATAGAGCACTATAGAATGCCATAGAGGTTAACAGAGTACTGTAGAGTTATACAAGCATTATAGAACAAAAGATTGTGAACTATATGACATTATAGGAGTGTCAGAGGAATATAGAAACATTTACATTACAGAGCATTATAGAGTGTTATAGAGAAATATAAGGCGCTAAAGGATGCCATAGAACTTAAAAGTATTGTAAAGTGTTCTGTTGTTTTAAAGGGCCTAATAAAGTGTCATAGTGTATTACAAGCAGGATAAAGAGCATTGTAGAGCATTAAATTTAGTGTTATAGGACATTAGTATCAAAGGGTTATCTGTGTTGGATATCATCCCTCCAGGACTGACTCGGTTATAGAGCACATTTTAAATGAAACTATTGAAGAAATAACTTTTATACTACAATGAAAACCCAATTCTATAGAGGACTATAGAGCGTTTAGAGCTCTATAGAGGATTATAGAGCGTTTACTGCGCTATAGAGGATTATAGAGTGTTTAGAGCTCTATAGAGGATTATAGAGTGTTTAGAGCTCTATAGAGGACTATAGAGCGTTTAGAGCTCTATAGAGGATTATAGTGTTTAGAGCTCTATAGAGGATTATAGTGTTTAGAGCACTATAGAGGATTATAGAGCGTTTACAGCTCTATAGAGGATTACAGAGCGTTTACAGCACTATAGAGGATTATAGAGCGTTTAGAGCGCTATAGAGGATTATAGAGTGTTTAGAGCGCTATAGAGGATTATAGAGTGTTTACTGCACTATAGAGGATTATAGAGTGTTTAGAGCTCTATAGAGGATTATAGAGTGTTTAGAGCTCTATAGAGGATTATAGAGTGTTTAGAGCTCTATAGAGGATTATAGAGTGTTTAGAGCGCTATAGAGGATTATAGAGTGTTTAGAGCGCTATAGAGGATTATAGAGTGTTTAGAGCGGCATAGAAAATTATAGAGCGTTTACTGCACTATAGAGGATTATAGAGCGTTTACTGCACTATAGAGGATTATAAAGCGTTTAGAGCGCTATAGAGGATTATAGAGCATTTAGAGCACTATAGAGGATTGTAGAGTGTTTACAGCACTATAGAGGATTATAGAGTGTTTAGAACACTATAGAGGATTATAGAGCGTTTACTGCACTATAAAAGATTATAGAGCGTTTACAGCACTATAAAGGATTATAGAGTGTTTAGAGCGCTATAGGGGATTATAGAGTGTATAGAGCGCTATAGCGGATTATAGAGCGTTTACTGCACTATAAAGGATAATAGAGCGTTTAAAGCGCTATAGAGGATTATACAGTGTTTACTGTACTATAGAGGATTATAGAGCGTTTAGAGCGCTATAGAGGATTATAGAGCGTTTACTGCACTATAAAGGATTATAGAGCGTTTAGAGCGCTATAGGGGATTATAGAGCGTTTACTGCACTATAGCGGATTATGATTATCTAATGATGCCTTCATCATTTAGGGTTGTTTCTGTACTACACTGATGAGTACTTGTTGTGCATTATGACTGGGCAGTCTTACAGAGCATTATATATATAATTTTGTCACCAATGTAGTTGTCAACTAATCAACCTTAATAATCATTGCAGCTGTACTATAATAATATAATACTACAAATACTACATGTGTCAAAGTCCAGCTCACACTAGAGCAGGGGTGTCGAACTCAGGTCCTGGAGGGCCGGTGTCCTGCACAGTTTGGAAGTTTACCTCCTCAAACACATTCACTCAGCCTGACAATTAACAGGTGATTTGAACCAGGTGTGTCTGAGCAGGGAAATCACCAAACTGTGTGAGTTCGACACCCCTGCACTAGAGTAAAATTATCTACAAATGAGTCCAGTCGTCTAATGCTAACGTACAGAAAAGGAACCGACATAAAACTTACCTCGTCAAAGAGTCGCAGGCTGAGCCACGAGTGTCCCGGCGCCGAGTGCCGCATGTCCAGAGTGACGGGCTGGTTACGGTCGTGCAGCTTGAGGGCGGGGACCAGCAGGGTGAAGTCTACATCGTAGTCAGTGCCCCGTGCACACACACTCAGCTCGTCCAACTCCATGTCCACAACGCCCTCCCGCACGCCGCCCGACAGCAGCAGATACTCGTTAGCGACCGGAAGCTTCTGGTCCAGCTTCTGCACCATGCCTGACCAGAGGAGAACAGGGCATGACATAAGAACACAACTGGAGTTAGACATAAAAGAGAGAGGGTGAGACAGACAGTCAGAGAGAGAGACAACACATTTGCAAAGTATTTTCTTCTTTTTTGTTGCCAAATGGCAGCTGGCAAACAGCTTCTAGTTCAAATCCTCCAGCCGGTTGTGGGAGTGAGTGAGTGAGCGAGCGAGCGAGCAAGCGAGCGAGCGAGTGAGTGAGTGAGCGAGCAGGTGTTGGGGGAGGAATGGGCGAGCGAGCAGGTTTGGAGAAGGAAGGTGGGCCGGCTCCCATTTCAGCCTGTGCCGCTTTAGGAATTGGGCCCAACTCAGGCCAGCCAATCAGAAGATAGGCCATTTGCATGATCAGGTAGCAGATCAATGAAGAAATGAATTCTGGGTGTTTTGTGTGAATAGCATGGCGCTCTGGGTAAAAAGTGGCCTATGGGCCCTTTAATCACAGGAGCAACGTGTGTTTAGTGTAATTAACACACACTGGGCAGCGTTCACATAATAAACATACTGCACTCTGACTCCCAACCTTGTTATTATATAGGCCAGCACACACACACACACACAGCTATTTATGGCCAGAGGCAACCACACACACACACACACACACACTCAAGCCCTCAGAGACATGCAGCAGTCTGACTGAGCTTCGCCCCATTTCAGATCTCAGATGTGTGTGTGTGTGTGCGTGTGTGTGTGTGTGTTGCTGCAGGTGCTGATGTTCCAGAACTACTTCCCCAAGCAAAACTCAGTCTGCAGGAGCGGAGAACCGCTGTGACTTCATCTTCAAGTCCACCTGAAAGCTGATCTGACCATTGACTCAGTTCATTTCTGTGCTCATACTAATCAGACTCATCATCAGGACCAGTCTGTGTTCGTCGTCATGGTGAAACTGGTCATTTCTGACAGGGTGACCAATCACAGCTCCAGGCTGAATAATACATATGTACACATGTTGCTTTTGTGACATCACAAATACTATTAATGGAAAATGAGCAGCTTGGTTACAAAAACGTACTGCAATTCCAAAAAAGTTGGGACGCTGTTACATGTAAATAAAGACAATGAAAAATGCAAAAGATTAGAATATTTCATAAACCCATTTGTTATTCACAATAGAACATAGAAAATATATCAAATGTTTAAAGTGAGTAAATGTACCATTTTCAGAAAAAAAAGATCATTTTGAATTTCATTTTAAACCAGTTAAGACAGAACCGTCTTTACCACAGTTTAGCGTCCCGTCTACAGACCGTACATGTCTGGGAACTGAGGAGATCAGCTGCTGGACTTCTGGGAGAAGAAAATTGCCGCATTCTTGTGTAATATGGAATTTCAGTGACATATAACAGCTTTCGTCCTTACTCACACAATATGACAATTGATACACAGACTGCAATATTGATATTTATTGATAGATATTTATTATTGATATTTAACATTATTGATATTAACATTTCAACAGTGTAACTGCAATCACTGCTGTGACCATAATTTAATTTTACCATAATTTATCATATTATTTTTACTACTTTTTCATTAAAAATCACAGATTTTTACCTTGTAGTTTGCGTTACCTTTGTATTTTTCTACCTTGTATTTTTAGTACTGTGTATTCTCTTTACCTTGTATTTTTATTACCTTTTATATTTATTACCTTTGTATTTTCATTAGTATAAGATGTATGTTATTTTAAGTCATTGTCTCTATGTCGCAGTCGTTACATAAGCAATTTCCTTAGGGACAATAAAGTTTTTCTGATTCTGATTATTGCTATTAAACATTTGCCGCCAATTTGACTCACAGGCGTCACTACTACTTCTCTCCTCTGGGTGGCGCTGCTTGACTAAATGCAGGAGACTTGGGTGAAAGCTGAAGGGGAATTTCCCCACAGGCCACAGGTAGCTGCAGAGAAAGCTCGACTGAGTCGCCCCAACCTCATTTAAATCTAAATTCTGACTTTGAATTTTAGAACATTGATGGAACAGAGCATGGATTATTTTGTGACGCTGTATCTCTGTACGTCTCTTTCCCGCACTTGTTTAATAGCGATGGATGATGTTACAAGAAAACTATGTCAACGTGAGTAAACATACATCGCTTCTTAAAAAAAGGGGGAAAGACTCAGTAATCCTAGTGTGCAGAATATCACATCCCCATCAATATGTAGCGTTTGCAGAACTGTCCTCAACAATAATTTAGATCAGACAGAAGTGTATCATTCCATAATTCGTCTGGTATACACAGGTTTAATACTAGCACGCTGTAGCAGAAGCTGCGTTTTGGGGAGCAATGCATTATGGACTATGTAGTGTCTGGTGCAGGAAAATGTATAAAAAGTGTTGCTTTATGGGAGTTGTAGTTCAGCTGGTAGCACGATGTTAGCACAAAGTGAAGCCCTGAAGCTGAAGTATCGGTTTCTCTGCGCTTCCAACCGCAGTTGCAAAGCTAATATGGGAAAGTTAACAATAGCATTGCTGTTACTTATGTAAATTAATAACCCATCCCCATGTTTTTATTATGTATGGCTACGTCATTGTCGTGCGATATATTGATTGTAGCAGTATCACAATATTATCGGTATCGTGGGCCATGTATCACATATAGTATCGGATCTTATTTCTGGAATGTTCCTGAGCCCATGCAGTGATTTCATCATGACAGAATCATGTCTGTTTTTAATTATTTTCAACCTTGCCCCTTTGGCACAGAACATTATCCAGATTCTCTGAATATTTTGATGCTGTTATGGACTGTAGATAATGAGATATTCAATGTCTTTGCAATTTTATACTGAGGAACATTATTCTGAAAATGTTCCACAGTTTTGTGTAGATTGGTGAAGCTCCGCCCATCTTTACTTCTGAAAGACTCCACCTCTCAAAGATGGTCTACTGATACCCAAACGTGTTACTGCATCAAATTTAAAATCAGCGAATATTTTACAAAATAGAAATATTTTTCACTTTCGTTGGAAAACGTTTGGTATGTTTTCTAAGTTATATTGTGAATAAAATATGAATTTATGAAATTTACAGATCATTGCATTCTGTTTTTGTTTACATTTTACAAAGTGTCCCAACTTTTTGGGAATTAAGGTTGCGCTGAACCCCACCCTTCTTTACTTCAAATTTGAAATCAAATTTCTTACAAATCATTTGCAATATAAAAAAAGAAAAAACTTCTTATGGAAGTAAATGTAAAACAATGACCCAAACAGTAGCCAACAGAATTAATGGCAACCCAAAATATATAATAATACATATTAAGTTTGAATTTGCATTACATAATTATAGATAGACAATAGGAGCTGCTAAAAAGGTGAAGATAAAATACTATGATGTAAAGCGACCAGAGTGTAACACATAGGAGTCTCTGCCCCCACTCTGACTTCCTGTGCGCCACCTTGTGGACTACAGAGAAACTGCTATCAGAGTAGACATATGTACCAAAATAAAAGTCTTTTACATTTTAAACATTATAAAATATTAAGTACATAGATGCTTATAACCAGTGTGACAATAATGTGCAGAAAAGCATCGCAATTCTGCACTGTACCAACTTTTATCAATTTAAATATAAAATTATCAATAAATAATATAAACGTATATGATGTGATTCCATCCTTAAGTGTTGTTTTTTTTTTTAGATCAGACTTTTTAATTCAAGGTTTTATCACACACACACACACACACACACCCCTCACCCAGCACAGAGAAGATGAAGTCCTTGGCCGTGTGCAGTTCCAGCGCGCGCTGGTCGTCGTGCTCGCGCTGCTCCTGCGCGCACAGTTCCGTTATAAGCCGCTGAAGCTCCCGCAGGCGCGCGCCAGACCTGAAGTCCAGCAGACCGGCGCCAGAACCGGACCGCGGAGAGAGCGCGCGCGCGGCCATCGCACAGGCAGCCGCACGGCGCATGCGCCGGTTTGCAGGAACAGGGAGCGGCCGGGGATTAGTAAACATGCGGTGAAGTGGTGACATAATAAGAGCCTGAAGTGCATTACAAAATAAAAGACTGCAAACACAATATTCAAATATTACGTCAAATGTCTGAAAGATAAAAGATGGATAAAAACGCAATAAATATAAAAAACAGATACAATATAGTGCTAACTTTTAAGTCGAACTGTTCTTGTAGTGTAGCCCGTTAATGTTCTCTTTTATTCTGTAATTCATGTAGCGCATCATTAGTGTATCATTAGTACCTTGTAGTCCCCCAATCCAGTGCCTAACCTATTATTATATATTTCAGTCCCTACAGTTAGATTCTTACTCTTGGGTTTGATTCCATGCTATTTTTAGACTTTTATTTTGTACTTTAGGCCCCTGCATCTCTGTTCTCAGTTCCCTCGGTTTGATAACATCCACTGCTGCAATTAACATACTATGTAGTTTGTTTCCATTCAGGGTATTAACCATACTCAGTAGTTTAAATCCCCCCATTTTCAGACTCTGCATAGTTTTCTTTTCTGCTCTAGTTTTCTTTTCTTTCCTCCTTTGTTCAGGTTCTTACACTGTAGTTCATTTCAATTTCACTGTTCACACTTTCGTTATGTAGTTTACTTCTGTCTTGTGCTTAGGCTCTATTCTGTAATTTGTTCCACTCCAGCATTCATGTTCTTATTTTGTAGTTTACTGTTTCTTCAGTCCGTGCTTGCTACTTAGAGAATGAAAGCATCTGTGCACATTTCTAGCTGTTGAAACCTAAATTTTCAGACTGTTTTGTGCATGTTTTTCCCAATGCGACAACTTTTATTTTTGAGCATTGTCGCATGTTATGTGAAGCTGGCCGCATTAAGCGCCGTTTCTGTTGTAGTTGCTCCTCCGCGGCGCCGGGGGGCGCGCCTGGGCGCTGCTGTCGGGGGCTGAGGGCAGACGATGGCGTGGAGAAGTAGAGCGGGGACCTGGGCGGCATGGAGAGGGGTAGCAGGGGCAATTACCCACCACCCGGGTGGAAACCGAGGGTAAATACACACTCGCACAGGGGCTGTTTCTATTCTAACCAGATATGAATGCGGAGGTTTATTTATTTATCAGGGCTTGACTGCCAGAGGTTACACACACACACACACGGGTGGGGGTATTTACTTAGTACCCCACTCTAAGCAGGTGCGGAATCAGTAGTTGCTGGGAAGGGAAACTCCACCCAGTTCTCCTCTGCTCTGTTCCAGTGTTTACAGATTTGTTGTTGTTGTTGTTTTTGTTGTTTTTGTTGTTGTTTTCTGTGGCGGAGGAGGGTCTTTAAGTACTGAAGTACCAAACTAATCTTGTAACATTATTTATATTGTTGTATCAATAGTTTTGTTGTCTTGCATGTACATCAACCCACAAATGTTCAGTGATATTTAAATCAGGAACTGTGATGGTCATTCCAAACTAGTGCTGCAACTAACGATTATTTTAATAATTGATTAATCTGTCAACTATTTTTTCGATGAATCAGATAAACGATAAATAAACAACAAATGAAAATGAAATGCATTGCCAACTCTTTTAGTAATCGGTTTTTATAGATTAAATCAATTTGTTGTTGCAGCCCGATTCCAGACCTTCAGCTTGCGTCTCTTGAGTTCGTCCATGGTGGATTTCCAGGTTTAGGATCATTGTCCTGTTGTAGAAGCTCCTCCTCTTTTCAGCTTCAGCTTTTT
>JBBIGC010031105.1:0-12211 GCA_037576955.1 Lepidarchus adonis
AAATGCAAATCAATTTATATATTTTATATAATGTGATTTTCTGGATTTTCTTTTTGATATTCTATCTCTCACTGTTACAATAAACCTACCATTAAAATGAAGACTGTTAGACTGTTCACACTTTGTCAGTGTGAAAACTCCACTGTATATATTTATGATATTTGATGCCATTTAGAAAGGCAAATTAGATTGTCTCAATCTGCCAGCCTGCATGATGGTTACCGATCGATGTGTGTGTGATTCCAACTTCAGTGTACGCAGGGCTGTGTGCTCCTCACTGCATGTGTGTGTTTATATGTGACACCTGTGTTCCCAGACTACCAGGTTCAGCTGTGCACAATGCTGTAGTCTGGAGTTGGCATTACTTCCAGAGCTTCTCTCAGAATGCTAGTCACAGTCACAGGCTTAAAATTAGAATTCCCTGCAAATCAGTTGAAAACTGGACTATTTGGAAAAGCTGTGCTACAGTTGTAGTTAATAATGATGATAGATGTAATTTTTAGTCTCAAAGACAGATGTGTGACTGTACTCTGTTTACCTATGTCCAGCTAAGCCTCTGCAATCCTGCTCTTTGCCTTTGCTGTGCCTAAGGACTGACCTAAAAGGGCAGAGCAGATCTATTCAGAGCTTGACAGGTAATTCTCCCAACAGAAAAAAGTTAAAAAGTTAGACAAAAGCTTTAATCATTTAAAATAGTCCCTTATCTAATGTAGTGCATCTTCATACAGAGTTAGCTTTCCATTAAAGTGTTAGAAAGGTTGACCATAAACTGGTTTCCAGAACAGAGGACACTGGGGGCAGGAGGGTGATGCAAAGCAAACTGTAGAAAGCATGTGACAGTATTAAAAAATATGGGAATGGGAGTCATTTATGGTGCTTTTGAAAACTCAGGTTGACACATGTCCGGGAAAAAACAGAACGCTACAGCTGTATCATGAGAAATACAATCTTACCCTTGGTCCAGAAGCTTCTTGCTGGACATCTCGTCTCGAGCTAGTGATACAACTGCAGAACATAAATGAACATCAAAATTCAGACTTTGCACTTATGGCATTAATTCTAAAAGTAATATCTGGCTGAACTAAGGTGCACCTTAGCCACTACACAGGCAAACAGAATGCCTATTCATTAAAAAATATATTATAACTATAAGCAATACATAGTGATAATGTATTGATATATTATTGATATTTAAGAATACTTATATTTTTCTATAGAAAATGAAGACCCATCACAACAAGACCTGGATTTAGTCCTTGGCTAAAGATAGTACCGGTAAGTGCGTAATAATGCATGGATGCATCATGATAGATTTTTGGAATAAATGTAATTGGAATAAACTTTTTAATTTTGGAATGTTAGAATTCATTAACTTATAACATTTGATATTCATGTAATTGGGATTAAATGTGTACAAGTGTATTCATGAATTCTACCAAATTAAAAAAAACATTTAACTGAAATCTGAAACATCAGATTTCATCACTAAACCTTTTTCCTAAATCTAAAAAATTTTACCCATTGTAACAGAATCATAAAGAAATCAAATCAAATAATTGGTGGAGACAGCTTGGAGGACTTACCTTCACTCTCTGACCTCTGCTGAAGCTGCTGGTGTCCAACGGGGACCTCTTCACTGGGAGGCATCCTGGAGGTTGTGGACTCTCCGCTAGTAGGGACATTATGAGGACCCTGTAGAGAAAGAGAAACAGAAAAAGAGAGAAATAAAAAGAGACTGCTCACTCAGATAAGGTTTAACTGGAACTGTACACTTCCTATTATTAAGAGACTTTACCACCAATTATCACTAAGAGGCAGAGTAAGCTCTGATTTACATAAGAATTAATTAAATATACAATATATATCACCATGCCAAACAGACATTTCTCAAACACATAGCAAGTAGCTTTCAGTACCACTTTCAGTTCATGTCAAGCACAGCAGCATGGCTGATATGATATGATGAGCATACAGCGACAGTTAGTGACAGTGATAGCAGTATAATCAACACACAAATTGTGTCCATGGATATAAAGATATGAAAATACACCCTCTCTCTCTCTGATGGCCTGCTGATTTAAACACATCATATTTGCAGTGCCTCAGTAAATGCCTCCTGCTGGGCCTCTGTAGAAATGATAGCCAGTGTGCGTGTGACCATCCTAATCCCCCTTATCCAGACTTCAGTGTGCAAGCTATTGCACTTTCTGTGTTGTATCTTACCCTCCGTTTAAGGCGCTCCTCACCCTCAGTGGAGCTGCTGCTGTCTCGTACACTTTCGTAAGCTCTGTCTGTTCCGCCAGCTCCAGACAGCTGGCTCTGACCCTTCACAAAATCACTGCCCACACGGTCCAGCTCACCCAGCTCTGAAACACACACACACACACACACACACACACACACACAGTTTTTTTTGTAACTGGTGTCTTTTTATTGGTGGTTATTTACAGTTTAACAGTCAGCAAGCTCTTCTGGTCAGCACTTGAATTTCACTGTGAATAATAAAATATTCTACCAACATTTTACCATCTCGTTATGGCACAAAACTATGTGAGGAGGGGGTCTGTGAACTGCAAATCAAAATTAAATAATTAGGGTATTTGAAAGAGAAGTTACTCTTTGTTTTCATAAATTTTGTAAGGAAAAACCAATATCTTGTATTTGTAGGAAAACAAATCTGATTACATATACACTGATCAGCCATAACATTAACAACACCCACCTAATATTGAGCTGAATATTAATGCAGCTAAACCAGATCTGACTGTGGTGCACTGTGTGTTCGTACACCTACACATTAAAACTTTAAATCACAGCAGCTCTTCTGTGGGATCAGCATTCACTCCCTAAATGCATCAGCAAGCCTTGGGTGCTCATGACCCATGTCAATTGTTCTTAAAAAACACTGCACTAATTCATTACATTATTTAGAGGATGTTTCCAGGGTCTTCATGCTCATCTTGATAACAACCACTGGTTCAATCACAATCTACAGAAAAGTTATTTAGAGAACCAAAATGGCATTGCAATAAAGAGCTGTTTCGGCACCATTATTTTTCTGTGCCCATGAATTTTGAGGCATATCTTCATTTACAACATGCTCATATGGTCCCCAATCCTGCTTCTCTCAGTTATGCTCTTTGAGAGAATTTGACACAAAATAGTATACCATTAGTGAAAACACTGCAAGAGCTCCCTTTAAAGAGCTTGTTTCAATGACCTCTGACCATCCAGACTGCTGAACTACCGCCTCATTCAGTCATGATGCATCTCAATCAATATTTCAGCACTGTCTGCTTTTATCCCAGTTATTATGGCAGGCTCAGAATGGCCCAATTTGCAAGGCAACAGCACCCATTAAAACACCCAGTGGGGGAAAAACTATGCAACCTTATGTAAAAAGAATCATAGCACAAAACAGACAAACAAACCTTTTTTATTTGATTACTGATACATGACTGAAGGTTAAATAGAGGAATGTGTGGAACTGCATTGCTTTGCAAAAAGGTTATATATTGCTGTGTAGTCCTGCAATAGTCCATAACATAATATGTAAGCCTGCACTTTAATATTAATGTCATTTTGATTTGGATAAAATAACATAACATTCAGTGTTCAAATTCAATGTGCAAACAAATATATATTTAGGCCAATTTTTTTCCTCAATACTGATGTCTCAGAAGTGAAGTGGGGCAACTTGCAAAATCGGTGGCTGCCAAGTGTTTGTATCTTAACTATTTTCTTGCTGAAAATTAAATAAGGAATTCCCATTTAATGCCCTGATCTTCACAGAGACATTGCTTAATGAACATCCCAGATCTTATTATTAATGAGATTCACTCTTCTCCTTAAATATTAGTCAAACACAGTGTTGCATGGCTGTTGAGTTTGGTAATTATTTATACTCAAAGCTATATATGCACTTCATGAGAGAGTACAGTCATGTGGAAAAAATGTGTGTTTTTGTAACATTGTTGAACATATATAGAGATAATATATATAATCTCAATTTTAGAGATTCAAGAAATACTAAACCACTAAACATTTAAAACTGAAAAAAGACTTTTCATAATGTTCTGTAAATTGTAATTCTACAGGAATCTACTGCAATTTCTGGTGAGGAATAAAATTGGACACACCTTTATTCCCAATTAAAATAGCTCAAATCACACACAGGTGTAGCACGTCAGTTGCAAATAATTAGAACATTGTTACTCAGCTTTTTGAAGGAGGTTTGCCCCATTTAATCCTCATACATTTAGTTTGGTGTGCTCCTGACTGTTAAGGTAAAAGTGAACACCATGGCTTCAGAGAGAAGATTGTAGCAGCTTATAAGTCTGGAAAATAATTTTAAAAGATCTCAAAAGAATTTACAATCAGCCATTTCCCTATTTGGAATAGAGTCTACAAGTGGAGGTCTTCCAAAACATCTGCCAACATGCCCAGGACTGGCCATTCAAGCTCATCCCAAGAGCTGACAGCAAGATGCTAAAAGAAGTCTCCAAAAACCCTAAAATGTCATGACAGGAGCAGGTTCTTCCAACTGTTGATGTGAACGTACATGCTTCTATGATCAGAAAGAGGAAACAATTGGTCTCTAAAAGAAGGATCAAGGCCAGACTGAAGTTTGCCATTGAGAACATAGACAAATACCAAGATTTCTTTAATAATCCTCTTTGGACAGAGGAGTCTAAAATATATTTAGACTAGAACAGAGGACATGTCTGGTGTATACAGCATTCCAGAAAATCGTGTCATGGTTTGAGGATGCTTTGCTACAGCAGGACCAGGCCAGCCCACCATTCATAGAATCCACCACAAATTTTACAGTGTAGAGGGTGCTTGAGGAACATGTAAGACCATCTGTAAGAACATTACGGCTAAAGCAGAACTTCACCCTGCAACAAGACAATGACTCAAAACATACCAGGAAATCCACCAAGGACTGGTTTAAAACTAAGAAATAGTCTTGGATTGGCAAAGGCAAGCCCTGATCTTAATCCCATTAAGATGCTGTGGGGTGACTTGAAACAGGCTGTACATGCAAGAAACCCCTCAAACATATCACAGCTTAAAGAATTCTGCAATGAGGAGTTAGGGAAAACTTGCCTCAAACAGATGTCAGAGACTGGTAGATGCAAGCGTTGCTTGTTGCACACTATCTATCGGGGTACTATAATTTTTTCCTCAGAATACACATTTTTAAATGAATATCTTTTTAATGAGTTTAATACATGAATAAAGGTTCATTTTTGTTGTTTACCTGCAATTAAATCACGTTCTGATCCAGATTAAACATCAATGTGTGATAATAAAGAACAAAATATTTAATTCAGGTGAAAGTGATTATTGTCATTGTGAACACACCACTTGTGCACACATGGAACAGCAGGCAGCTATGGGAAGTGCCCAGGAAGCAGTAAAGTGCGGACGGTACTCAAGGGTTCTCAAGGGTTTACCTCAGAAGTGCCTGGGACAGGACTTAAACCTGTGACCCTGATCTGATCCCAGGGGCAATGTCCTAACCACTAGGCCACCACTGCCCCAAAGTGTGTCCAAATTTTTTCCACATGACTGTATATAGGGCGTATATGAAGTTTTTATCTCAAAGCCTATAAAACAGTACTACCCACGTCTACTTTTGATTTGCATTCCAGCATTTAATCCAACACACCTACCATTGATCTATAAATGCTTCTGAAGTCTTTGAGTAACCTGATCACTAAAGGATCTAACTTCACTAATCACTACAGACTTTAATGTTCTGTCTCATTAAACACACCTGATTCAATCAACAGTGAATAAGTTTAGTCAGTATCTTTTCCAGCTTTCAACATGTGCCCTTGTCTACCAAAGATCCTTATCTTTGATGCAGCCCAATCATATTTTTTCATAATCGTGAACTCCTATTTCTCTCGAAGTCCCACTATAATGTATACTCCCAACTGGACCCTGGATAGGGCACACCCCTCCTTTTAATAATCCCTTTAATGATTCTAAAATTGCCAGGATGTGGCTAAACCTCAGAAACCTGTTCAAGATGGATATGGCTTAGATGTCTTTATTAAACATATTCACATAAAAAGCTGGATCTAATGGGAGTGCTGCCAGTCTCTTACACATTTGTCCTTTGTCCTTATCATATTGTGAGAATACCTATACATGACCCATACTCACACTTCTTTTTATTACACAGAATGTTGTGTTTGGAGTGTGGCTGCTATGAAAAGGGTGATGATAGCTACTGCAATAAGTGACTGGGTCACATTGTTTTGGTGAAGACAGAAATGTAGTCCAGACTGTGTGTGCTCATAACTCACCTCCAGAGGCGATTCTCCCAGGACACTGTAGGGCAGCCAGTCTCTCACTCAGCTGCGCACGGCTCTCTGCACTGTTGTTGTTGTTATTTACCTGGATTCCATTTTGTTTCATCAGCTGCATCAACTCTGATTCCAGTGTTGCAATCTATTCCAGGGAAAAAAAAGGTTTGTTTGTAACTGGTGTCATTTTTTTGGTTGTTATTTACAGTTCAACAGTCAGCAAGCTCTTCTGATCAGCACTTGAATTTTACTGTGAATAATAAAATATTCTGCTGTCATCTTTACTACAATGACACTTTACCATCTCATAATTGCACATAACTATGTGAGGAGGGGGTCTGTGAACTGTAAATGAATGTTAAATAATTAGGTCCCCCTCATGCAGCCAAAGCAGCTCTGACTGTGGTGCACTTTGTGTCTGAAGACCAACACATTAACATTTTAAATCACAGCAGCTCTTCTGTGGGTTTGGACCAGATCAGCATTCACTCCCTACGTGCATCAGTGAGCCTTGGGTGCCCATGACCCTGTTGCCAACTTACCAGTTGTTTTTCCTTCAATTACTTTAGGTAGGTACTAACTACAGCATATTGGAACATTCTACAAGCCATGTCATTTTGGAGATGTCGTCTAGCCATCACTATAATTCCCCAAAGTTGCTGAGATCCTTATGCTCACCCATTTTCCTGCTTCCAGCACATCAACTGTTCACCTCAAATGTCCCACCCCCAACAGGTGCAATTGAAATGAAATTACCTATCAGTGGTGTAAATGTTATTGCTCATTTGTATAGATGTACTAACATACAGCGAGGAAATTTAGTATTAAACACATCACCAATTTTATATGTAAATATACAGTGGGGCAAAAAAAGGACTTGGCAGCCACCGATTTTGCCAGTTGTCCTACTTAAAAAGAGGAAAGAGGTCTTGTAGACAAAACAAAAACAAAAACAGAACATTGTATGATTTTAAAGAATTTCTCATCACAGATTCTCTATTGAATTGAGGTCCGGAGACTGGCTAGGCCACTCCAGAACCTTGAAATGCTTTTTACGTAGCCATTCCTTTGCTGCGCAGGGGGTGCATTTGGCGGTACAAATGTTTTCACTGATGGAAGGAGATTTTTGCCCAAAATCTCACGATACATGGCCCCATTCATCCTTTCCTTAATATGGATCAGTCGTCCTGTCCCCTTTGCAGAAAAGCAGCTCCAAAGCATATTGTTTCCACCCCCATGACTCACAGTGGGTATGGTGTTCTTGGTATGCAACTCAGCATTCTTCCCCCTCCAAAAACAGAGTTGTGTTTATGCCAAAAAGCTCAATTTTGGTCTCATCTGGCTACATAACATCCAGATGGTGACTGGCAATCTTTAGACAGGCCTGGACATGTGTTGACTTAAGCAGGGGGATCTTTCAAATGCTGGAGAATTTTAATCCATAACGATGTTACTAATAGTAACCTTTGTTACTGTGATCCCAGCTGTCTTCAGGTCATTGGCCAGTTCCCCCCACCCCCGTGTACAAACCCGATTCCAAAAAAGTTGGGACACTGTACAAAATGTGAATAAAACCAGAATGCAACGAAGTGGAGATTTCAAATATTATTATTAATATTTAATTTCAATATTTTATTCAGTATTTTATTCAGAATACAACATCGATGACATATCAAATGTTTAAACTGAGAAAATGTATAATTTTAAGGAAAAAATGTTACTTTTTCATTTCATGGCATCAATACATCTCAAAAAAGTTGGGACAAGACCATGTTCACCACTGTGTGGAATCCCCTCTTCTTTTTATAATCATCTGAAAACGTCTGGGGGCTGAGGAGACAAGTTGCTCAAATTTAGGAATAGGAATGTTGTCCCATTCGTTTCTAATACATGCTTCTAGTTGTTCAACTGTCTTAGGTCTTTGTCGCATCTTCCTCTTTATGATGCGCCAAATGTTTTCTATGGGTGAAAGATCTGGACTGCAGGCTGGTCATTTTAGTACCCGAGTCCTTCTCCTACGCAGCCATGATGTTGTGATTGATGCAGTATGTGGTCTGGCATTGTCATGCTGGAAAATGCAAGGTCTTCCCTGAAAGAGACGACGTCTGGGTGGGAGCATATGTTGTTCTAGAACATGGACCTTTCAGCATTGATGGTGCCATTCCAAATGTGTAAGCTGCCCATGCCACACGCACTCATGCAAACCCATACCATCAGAGATGCAGGCTTCTGAACTGAGCGCTGGTAAAGACTTGGGTTGTCCTTGTCCGCTTTAGTCCGGATGACATGGCGTCCCAGTTTCCCAAAAAGAACATCAAATTTTGATTCATCTGACCACAGACGTTTTCCACTTTGCCCATTTAAAATGAGCCTTGGCCCAGACAACACGCCTGCCCTTCTGGTTCATGTTTAGATATGGCTTCTTTTTTGACCTATAGAGTTTTAGCCGGCAACGTCTAGTCATGTTGCCAATTGACATAATAAGTTGCAAATTGGCCCTCCAGCTGATTCTTATAAGTGCATTTAACTTTTCCGGCCTCTTATTGCTACCTGTCCCAACTTTTTTGGAATGTGTAGCGCTAATGAAATCCAAAATGAGCCAATATTTGGCATGACATTTCAAAATGTCTCACTTTCAACATTTGATATGTTATTCTATTCTGATTATAATATTGAAATTTGAAACTTCTACTTCATTGCATTCTGTTTTTATTCACAATTTGGTCAGTGTCTTTTTTGGAATCGGGTTTGTAGTTCTGGGCTGTTTCCTCACCGTTCTCAATATCATTTGTATCTCAAAAGGTGAGATCTTGCATTTGTAGGTGCTAAATACTTTTTTTCTGCACCATTATACAAATAAATTCTTTAAAAATCATACAATGTTATTTCCTGGATTTTTTACATTCTGTATCTCACCGATGATGAGCATTACAAACCTCTCTCATCATTTTAAGTGGCACAACTTGCAGAATCAGAAATTGCCAAATATGTTTTTGCCCACTGTGTGTGTGTGTAATATATATATATATATATATATTATATACTATTGGCGGTGTAATGATGCGTCACGTTCTTATAGTCAAAAAACAATAAAAACAAAGAAAAAAATAATAAAAGAAAAATAATAAACTGTGTGAATAAGTGTGTGTATGTGTGTGCGTGTGAGCATGTTGATAATTACCCTCACTTGCAGCCCCTGAATCTCAACTAAGTGAGCTTTCTCCACTTCCTCCAGTTTCTTCTTTTCTGCCTCTTCCCTCTGAGCAAACTCCGCTTCTCTGAAATGCAAGATATACACTTTATAAAGAAGGTCAGTTCTTTATTTTGGTGTGTTTTTGCACATGTGTGAATTGGAGCATCATGAGCAGAGCTATTGTAACAGGGTTACATAGACACTGAACTCTTGCTCTTTCATCAGGGCAAAAGGCAAAAAGAGTGTTACAGTATGCAATACTCCCCAATACACAACTCAAAAATAAACTGTCTAATCCATGCTTGCCATACACTGCCATTACATTCAGTTTGCTTTTGCAATGTCGCCCCCGGAGAAATAGCAATTAAAACCAGTCAAGCTGTATAGTAGTAAAACAGTTGTGATAGGCATCACCATAAAGATCAGCTCACATTGCCTCACAACACACACACTACACTGTAGCTTCAGCACACTTTCTTTATGCTCCTGCAAGAAAGCATATATTTAGATTACAATGCCAGTGCAAAAGAAAATGTTCTGGTCAAAACTCCCCAAAACAAATCCACACAGTCTAATCTTGTTCAGGGAATTAAAGATGATGTGTCAAATGATGTTCATAAACAACTTACACTAAAGACTTCCAAATTCAACATCCTTAAAAATGGTCCAAACAGAAATTTAACATAGGGGGCATATCACATTGTAGACAAATCACGTTTCTTTCAATGTGTTAAATGCAATAAAAACAAATATCTGCTATTTGTAAATTCTCTTGAACCCTGAACTGAGAAAAGTACAAAAAATAATAATTTTCCTGTTTTTAACAGTGATACTCTGACAGGCTGACCAACTTGATTGTATTAGTATAACATAAAACTGTATGAGCAACATAAGCATTATATAGTTTGTATATTATATATACTTTGAGAGAATTGTCAGTCAATTCAAAAACAATTGTGGTACATAATATTCTGACAAGTGTCACAATTTGGAACCTGGGGTCTGTGTACAGCAAAGCCAGAAATCACTGCCGAATGTGAATGGCTTTAGAACCTTCAATAGGTGATGCACTTTCTTTTTTCAGTACGTTGACTGTATTTTACTTATGTGCATTTCTTTCCCTCCTTTTAATGCAAGCACAAATGTGTAAATATAGAGGAATACAATCACAAGATGATTATAATTCTTGTTCTATAATGTCAATTACCTTTTATTGTGTTCATTGCAATAAAGTTAAGAAAAAATGTAGAAAAAAAAGGAAATGCATGTAATACCATTGTTTAATGCTGCTGTGATAAACACAGCCACATAGGCTCAGAAGTACTTAGGAAAAATGCTGTGAATTAATGTGCTTCATGTATCACATTGATTATTTTTATATTTACAAAATATATTTAAATTGGTCAAAATAAATATTGGGTTTTCAGTATGTGCTGGGTAGGATGTGCCAAGGAACTCACTTCTGCTGGAAGTCCTTGATAAGTTTCTTGGCCTTGTTGTATTTCTTCTCCAGGGCCTGATACTGACTCTGTGCTTCCTTTAAGTGCTCATTTACTGTGTGGCAGAGAGTCTGAGCCTCTATCCAGTAACTCTCTAGCTTCAGCATCCTCTCCTTATTATCCTCAATGCTCTGCTTTAGCTGGCTCTTCTCACGCTCCCAGCGTGCCTTCTCCTTCTCCACTGCTGCCAGCTAGTGTGACAGAAAAATCTTTGATTATTACTTTGATTACTATTTTTTGTAAAATATGCATCCAAAACAATACAACACAAACAAGTACTACAAAGTATATAGAAAAATAGATAGTAAATGGCTACACACCAATGAGATTTAAAACAGACAATACTGTAGTTTGTCAAGAGAACCAAATGAAGACCAAAATGTAGGAAAATCATCAAGTAATGAAACTGGATACTCTAAACATTAGTTTCATACCGAATCAGAAGTCATAGTCCTATTGCAGCTAAAATTAAGAAATGATCAAGCACAGATAAACAATCAACTTAAAGCAGGTAACAGATAAGAAAAGGAAATCAGTGAAAATGTAAAAGGCCTATAGAAGGGAAATGAGCCTAGAGACTGCAGTCAGCATTTCTTACTTACTGTAAGATTACTGCTGAGCACAGCCTTGTAACAGACTGTGCACCTGGCGGTATAAACAGGTCAAAATAAAAAATAAAAATCGCTCACTGCTAAAATAAAAACCTATATGGGAAAAACAAAATCCCATATTCTCTCTTTTAAATTGTGCGAACATTTCCTGATTAATAAATGTGGTCCAGAATTACTGAAATAAGATCAGAGTTTCAGCTCTAACAATGTAATAGTTCAAGAACAGAACAGTTACTCAGTATATCCTTCTCTTATGATTTCCCACTAAAGCAAATTCCAGCAAATCATGCTGGCATGGCGATACATATTTAATTAGAATTTTTCTTATACAGCAAGGTTACTGTTTTGAAAATGCAGGTTTGATCGTGCATTGACAATATGCTGAATATAATTGTTTGAAGGATGAAATCATTAGCTCTTACCTTGCTCTTGAGCTTCTGGATCTCAGCCTCAGTGACACTGTGCTTAATCTGTAGCTGTTTTGAGAGTTTGAGAGAGGAGAGAGAGGGAGAGGAAGAGAGAGAGAAAGAGAGAGAGAGAGAGAGAGAGAGAGAGAGAGAGAGAGAGAGAGAGAGAGAGAGAGAGAGA
>JBBIGC010031135.1:0-12211 GCA_037576955.1 Lepidarchus adonis
TTTCTCTCTCTTTTTCTCTTTCTCTCTCTCTCTCTCTCTCTCTCTCTCTCTCTCTCTCTCTCTCTCTCTCTCTGTCTGTCACACACACACACACACACACACACACACACAAACACGGTCTCTGGACATGACCACCATACTGTGACCACAATAAACCTGTGAGAGCCACAGAGAGGATATTCATGAATTGGGCTCTGGTCCTAATACTCACCCACTACAGGGGCTCTAATGGTCTCCATACCAACATACCTCAAATTAATAAAAAATGAAAATAATATTTGTATATACTGTGCACACTAATGACGTGTGTGGTTAAAGTAGCTCCAGCATTTTTCCCCAAGCCTGACCTTGTGCATTCAGATGAAGATGTTTCAGTGACATAAAGAGTCTTTAGATATGGAGTCCCAGCAGTCCATTCCATCTCAGCACGGCCTTCCTTTATTCTCTCCCTTACAGCTGTGGATCCAGATGTGGGGAGAATTGGTTCTAAAAGTTCTTAAACACTAATTCAAAGTTTGTAATAATGATTAATGAGTTATTTTATTACTTCAAGGGGAGCTCCATGGATTGTATGAAACGCACAAGTAATAATAATACAGCGAGTCCTCGAAGTTACATCGGGGTTCCGCTCTTTTGAGTGCGACGTAAGTGGAATTTTGAATTCATGCACATAGCAAACACCAGTCTCCCTCGCTGTATTACCGTATAGCATTTAGTAGCTGCATTATATTACCGTACGTGCTGCCAACTCGTGCTCTCGCCACTAGTACCAGAAAGCAACTCTCTTACCACCCACCTGTTTTCCCACACCAGACACTACATAGTCCACAATTATTATTATTATTATATTAATATTTATTCAGCGCCTTTCTTAAATGGTTAAGACAAAGTCATTCAAATGCTGCTTTGCTTCAAGAGTCAGAATTGTTCACAGCAGAGGTGAATGGAACCAGACGTCTAGTTCCTCTAAAAAAAATCTACAGATTCAGAACTGTTCACAGTTTGATGAACAGAACCAGGTTTCTGTGAAGAATTTATAGTGTAAAGAACAGCTTTTAGAGCTAAAACTACTATTTTCCAGCTTTCCCAGGATATTTAATCTGACATATGCTGCATCGTCGACCTGCAGAGGAACATTGATACACCTTTGAAGCCACTCGTACACTGAGAGCAGCTTCAGAAACAGTACTCTTTATTTTTTCATTCATATAAAAGGTCTGAAGCAGGAGGCCCTGGAAGGTTGGTGTCCAGCACACTTGGGGGAGTTACCTGCTCAGACACGCCTGGTTCAACTCACCTGTTTGTTGAATATGTTTGGGCAGTGCTGGCCTAGCGGTTGGGACCTTGATCTGAGGATCGGAAAAACGCCTTTGAGAAAGGTACTATCCTGCTTTACTTGAGGAGGGGGACTACCAATCCGATCACCTTCTGGCCTAAAATATCAAAGCAGTCAAAGTCAAAGCTGCTAATCAGTGTGTGTGTAGCCCCATCGAACCATTTACACTTTTCTTCCCAATTATTTTAACGCCTCCTTAGTTGTTCAGTTCAGGAAAATGGAGCCTTAGTAGAATGATACTGAGAGATGGATGAAAGTGCTCACTTCCTCACTGCTGGGACTCAGACCTCCTGCAGCTTTGTGATCCCTGAATGGCAATCGGCTCTGTGGCCTTTTCCAGCAGAGGTCATGAGAGAGAGAGAGAGAGAGAGAGAGAGAAAGAGAAAGAGAGAGCAGATCGGCACTCAGTGGGAGAGGAATAACAATACCGTAACCTTTCTCTTGCGTCTGATTAAACCATCAATTAAAATTTATGTCGGGAGGCAGCATTCGAGAGCCCGGAGCTTTGGGTGGGGGGACCGAGTCTCCTCCAATTTGACTACTTTTTTCTTCTTTTTTCCACCAGAATAATTAAAACTAACGACTCGCCCTCTAAAGCAGCCGAGTCAGCATGTTTGGACTCATTAGTTTGCGAATTTGAAATTGAAATGATCGGGGCGCGGTCATGGGTTAGTGGGTGCTTTGTTTTAGAGAATGTCCTGGCATGGACACCGGCGTCAGCTTTTCTTCAGGGAACTTTCCTATAGACGAACAAATGATGTTTTCTCACAGGCCAAACAAGAATGTAGAAAGGACGTGTTTGTACAAAATATCAAATCACTTTCTGAGAGCTAAGTAAGTGGACAGTCAGTTCTTGAAGTTGATGTGCTGGAAGCAGGAGTGTAAGGATCTGAGGTTTTAGTGCGATGGTGTATCTCCAAGGCAGAAGGTTTTGTGTTCCTGGTCTGCAGTACTGAATACATACCAAAAGCAAGAACTTTTGTCTCTACATCAATTCATTCAACTTTTTGCTTTGGAGTGAAAATCCTCCATTAGATGAAGTCAGTGAAAGTGAAAGTGAAAGTTTCTCATTGTGTCATGGAAATGTGGCCTCTGCATTTAACCCATCACACGTGCACAGCAGGCAGCGATCAATGGCAGTGCAGTGGTGACGGTACTTTGCTTGAGGATCCCTCAAATGCAAAGTAGACAGATAGTAGATAATAAGCTGGTAAAGCAGAAACATCATAACACTGTTGTTTTAGTATCTGGAGCACATCTGGTTTTCTAAAAACTTTGGATCCAAACTTTTAACAGTAGTGGAAGTGCCATAATTACAGTTCCAGTTTGTGAAGTCAAGTCTCCAAATAAAGCCCTGTGTGATGTCCTACCTCCAGCAGACTGGATTATAAGATTTGCTTTATTGACACATCTGTGCTGAGTGAATGACTTTAGCTCAGATAATCTATAGCAGTGTTGACAGAAA
Source organism: Lepidarchus adonis (assembly GCA_037576955.1). Lineage (NCBI taxonomy): Eukaryota > Metazoa > Chordata > Actinopteri > Characiformes > Lepidarchidae > Lepidarchus > Lepidarchus adonis. The sequence continues at coordinate 2,802 of JBBIGC010031135.1, forward strand.
GCCTTGACTCCCCCATCACAGTTTGGATCTGCTCTCGAATGCTGATTTTTCCAACGCTCATTTCACACAAAGTGATTCTGATTAATTCTTTGAAATGTCAATATTTTGCATTTGTTTATCTGGGTCAAGGTTAAGCAGTCCCTGGAGGTAAAGGGTGATGGCCAAAGCTCAAAAATGCATCATTCTCCAGGGGTCAATTAGTAAACAATGAGGTCCCAGAGGAGCAGTGAGTAGTGATGGATCTATAGATATACTGTATAAACAGTTGTTTTTCAGAATCAAAATCTGAATCTGAATCAGCTTAATTAGCCACATATACAGGGAATTTGGAGTACAATAGACATTGCAATTTATATATATATATATATATATATAAATATATATAAACAAGGTGCTGTCCCCACTTCACTGCTCCCCAGGTGCTGTTGATAGCTGCCCGCTGCTCCATGTGTGATGGGTTAAATGCAGTGGACAAATTTTGTTGTGGTGCATTGTGTCCAGTGGCGTATTCACAATGATCAGAAATCACAAATCACTATATATCAGTGGTTCTTAACCTGGGTTCGATCGAACCCTAGGGGTTCGGCGAGTCGGTCTCAGGGGTTCGGCAGAGCCTCCGCTGCGGAAATTATGGTGTAAATTCGTGATGACACCCCGCTTGGCCATCGCTGTCTGCAGATGATAATGCTACACTGCTTGGCCAATCAGTGCTGCGGGGAATTTAGCGCTCAGTAGTCAACGTGTGACTGTCGTGGTAGTACTTCATGTGATTTTTTTGCTAATATTTTAATCCATACAAACTATGTCGGGCAAAAGAAGAAAGTGGTCAGAGGAATATGTACAACATGGATTCACATGTATCACAGAACGTGATGGGAGTGAGTGTCCTATCTGCATGATTTGCAAAGCCAAGTTGAGCAACTCTTGTCTCGCACCGACAGAACTGTGTTGGTTTTGCTCTTTGAAAAAGGAGATGTTCATGCATGGCTCATTTTGTGCACCAGTAAAAAATATATCTATGTTTTTGTTAAAAATCATATTTTATTTTTCACTAAAGAGGGGTTCGGTGAATGCGCATATGAAACTGGTGGGGTTTGGTACCTCCAACAAGGTTAAGAACCACTGCTATATATATATATAAAATATATAATTGTGTTTATTATGTGTCTATTGGAATCATTTGCGGTTGTTTTGTGTGGGTTGTAGGGTTAGATGGCCTTATACATGACTGTGAGTGTTGGGTTAGGCTCTGGTGTGTAAACTCTCCTGGAGAGTGCGCACTATTCCGGAAGTTCATTTAAGAGCTCAAGCAAGTAAACCAGAAGCGGCTCTGTCTGTATTCAAGCTCAATGCCCTGGTGTCAGCCTCCCTTCTTCCCTCGACGGGTTTCCACCACCGGAAAAACGTCACAATAAGGAATTGGGTTAAAAGTTTGTACTAACATAGATTTTATTCTATTGAAAAATGTTCAGTCCATGAAGTTAAAATACTTGAAATATTTAAAATGATAAATGTGGGAGAGGTGAATGAGTGAACAGCAGTACCATCTATGCTTCCTGCCAAGAGTAGGTGTTTGTGCACATATTTTCACATGAGCTGCTGGGTTCTACACATGACTGTGTTTAGCTGTAGACATGTGTGAGTGTGTATGTGTGTTATAATATTATTTAATTGGGAAACTAGTGTGGAAGAGGACCAATTTGCAAAATGAGACTCTTTAGCATACAAACAAGCCTTTGACCCGTAAAGCTGACTGTTTCCCTTCAACAGGCCACCCTGAGCTTTCTCTTCCACCCGTACTCTTCAGCATGAAGGCACTTCAAACCTCTCCACAGAGGCGAGTGCTGAAGCCGGTGCATGGCCACATGGACTCCCGGCCTCAGTCCCTCGGACTCCCACAGAGCGCAGGCATCTAATCAAACATAACCACTTCCTCTCAGGAATCAGGATTCTGAGAGAGACACACGTCTCTCCATCACACACTCACTCCGACTTATAGGTAGACACATCAGCTTTGTCAATGCAGAGAGAGAGACTCCATTTCTCTAGCAAGGTCTAAACGATTGGTTTGTGATTGACTGTGAAAGGAGAAAAGGGTGATTGCTTTCTTCCCGGCCTGTCCTCGAGCGTTTGGATGAAGGTAGCTCAATAACAAAGAGGGCGTTTTGATACAGAGTCCCAGCAGACCTGATGCCTTTCCACCTGGGCTTGGTGAGAAATGCTCATTTCCAGGGAAAGTCACAGTCAGAACAGTTTACAATGTTAGCGAATGGAACCAGATGTCTGGTTCCCGTAAAACCAGTCATGCCGAAAGTTTGCAGCTTGAACATGTTTCCATTCATCAAGTCACATTAATTAAAAAATGTATTTTAAATAGCGCCTTTCAAAATTCCAATGTCACTTCACAAAAAAATAAAATGAAATTAATAATTTAGAAGAATTGAAGGTGGAAAAGTAATCTTTGAAAACATTAGCTTTAGTTCTGATTTGGAGGTAGAAAGGGAGGAGGAATCACAGAGAAACTGAGGAAGATCATTCTGGGGTGATGGCACTGATGGCACTCTTGTGCGATGGAACAGTTAGAAGATCTCTACTAGTAGACCTTTGAAAAGGACCAGGGGAATCGGGCAAGGATATCAGAGCTGTATGGATCGCCAGCCAGTAAAACTTCAGTGTTAACCTTGAGGACGTTCGTTTATCCAAAGCTTTAGATCTGAAACACAGTTCGTAAGTTTATTGGGAGAAAAATCTGAGAAAGTGTAAGTACTGAAATATAGTAAATATAGATATAACACAACAGCTTACAATGATGTATGTGTATGTGTAGGTTATTATGAGGCTAAATAATCAAGAAATAATAATAATTAATTAATGCATTAAATTAAAATAATAAATATTGCATTCATAAATTGCACAAATCTAGCCATCATCAATGCATATAAACACTCAGAAGACATGTAAAAGGTTCCCTGGTGGGTTTACACAGTTGTATTTTGGTTGTATTTTCACTACAGACATAACAGCCCTTAGCACATTATGATGATGATTATTATTGTTGCTATATAGACTTTTGACTATGACATGCCATATAATGCAATATGCAAGGCATTTCAATGCATTTTTCCCATACTGTATATACAGATTCTTCGAGTTACATCTGGGTTCGGTTCCTCTGAGTGTGACATATCTCAAATTTAGTTGCAACTGGGAACTTATGCATGTAATTTGTGGAATTTCCCACTTGTGGGACAATAAAGGTTTATCTTATCTTATCTTATCTTATGTAATGACGCTACAGAGGTTTTATTGAACAGCACTGTGCTTTATTAACAGCAGCAACATGAACGTCTCATATTACAGTAAAGCATTTAGGAAACGTTGCTCCGGATAGAAATTATCTTTTTAATTATTCAACATTCACCACAGCAGTAAAGGCATTGGAGACGGAGACTTGTGGCAAAACCACACTGACGGTGCCTTAACCCAGTGCAATATTAACCCCCAACCACCAATCCCCATAACTCTTATTCAACACTAACGGTGAATAAGGCAAACGTCTCAGCGATAACAGGCAAAAAACGGCACAAAGTCTATGAGCAGAGCCTCTCATGGCTCTTGTGTATATCTTTAAATGCTTTCTACTACCATATATGACAGTAAATGCACACAAAAAAAGACAGTGATGTAGCCATTTCGAGGACACCTTGTATTCTTTTTCACCATCATCATTACATATAAGCGCTCTGACACATAGGTTTGCTGGTGGAGTTGCACAGTGAATGAAATTGCTTTTATATGATAAACACACTTGGTACAATTCACTGTAAAGAAATGCACAAGTTTCTCTATACTGCACCATCAGACCACAGCAAACTGCTATGAATGACATTGTTCATATTGATTAATTAGGTAAAAGTTTAAATCATGGAATTGTGTGTCAATTTAATAAAAATGTTAATAATTATTCAAATAAATGAATGTAAAATATACTTAAAATATGTAGGTGAAATCTCTCTCTCTCTCTCTCTCTCCAGAGGAGTCTGGCTTTTAATAGACATAAATAGAATAATAGCAGTGAGAAAAGCGTGTGTGTATTTTAGGAGTAAATAGAGGACGCCTTGCTTTGATGCTTTGACGAATCATAGTGATTCCGGTCACAAGTCTCTCGGAGACGTGAGGATAAAGACATGGACCAAAACAAACAGTATGTGACGTTTATGGTAAATAAAGATATAATCTCAGGATTAGGAGAGGGTTTGGTATTTCTTCACCCAAAACAATGAGCTAAAATGCCAAGAGAGCTTTGTAATAGTCATCGTAATGTATGATCTGACGTTGTTTTGTTATGACATCATATGACTGTAGTCGTAGGCAACAAATGACACTGAAACACTTTTTTAAAAGTGTTTCTGAAACACTTTTTTAAAGATCCACCGGCATTTTTGTATGAGGGGAATGAGGCATTAAAAAGCTCAATTACACCATCAGACACCCAGCCAAGCCAAATATACAAAAAGGAAGAGACTGAATATATAAAAAAAAATCTTTCATAGGTTGCAAAAATGAATGTTGTAATTTTGCATTGTTGGGCATATCTGAGACCAGAATGTCTATATTTGCAATAAAGCTAAAAGTTTGATGGTGCGCTGACCATGAGCGTAGATGAGGGAAGCAGAATTTTCATTTTACAATTCATTTTAAATATCTTAACCGCATCTTCACTCACCTCCATCTTCTGAGATTTTGCCTTCTTACCAAAGGCATCACTTGACCTCCGATTATAACAATAACAGATAAGGCGGCTCCAGGTCCGATTGCTAAGCATTTTGCTCACTTTAAAGGCAGCTGAATTCGCTTTTATCAGACTGTGTGCCATTTCACAAGACTTCTCGATTGTTTGCCAAGGTTGCAGTGTCCTTCAGGAGATCCATAAGCCAATACAGCATTTCACTCTCCGTGTGTACAGGGCACTGAAAGAGCAGCTCTCTGAGTGTTTTCCTGTTCTTTGACCTCTCCCTGAAGTAGCGCAGGATGTAATGTCACCATCTCAAAGTGTTTGTACACCTTTGCCAATGGAAGAAACCTTGTGTTCAGGTAATTGTGCATAAAATGATTGTAATAAACAATAGTGTTAAACAATAACTGCTGAGCGAATATTCTATGTAACGGTGCTATTGGCATGAAATTCTCACCAGATTTCGGTAACAACCATCCAATCCACACATACAAAGAAATCAAACAATAGCTATTCATACATATATAGGTCATAGCGGGTAAGTGCATTTCTTATAGTTTTCTTTGAAACAATTGTAGCAGCTAATTCCATATCTTTCTGAAGTGCTCCACTTGTGCTCCTTGGCTCTTGGACTCTTCTGATCATTCTTTTCACTCCTCTATCTGAGTGGGGAGAACCTGTTTGTGGCCGGTTTAAGGTGAAATCATGTTTTTTTTTAGTTTAGAGATTCTTCTGGAACCAATGGCATCAGTATGTTTTACAACAATAAGGTTGTGAAGGTCTGGAGAGAGCTCTTTGGTTTTACCATCATGAGATGTTTCTTTTGGGACACCTTGGTAATGAGATGCCTTTTTATAGCCATCAGTTGGGACTGAACCAGTTGATATTTGTGTCATGATTGATTTCTAATTACTGATTTCAACTGGTGTTAAGACTTTCCAGCCTTTTTGCACCTTCCTTTCTTCATGTGTTAAATACTTTTTCCCTGTGTCATTCCATTTGTCAATCTATGTTTTGGGGGCGAGGGGAGGTCCTGTCCCCCAACAGTATGGACATAGTTTATGGTTTGATTTCATTGTATGTGTGGACTGGATGATTGTTACTGACATCTGGTGAGAATTTCCTGTCAATAGCAGCTTAAGAAATATCTTCACTTAGAAATTTGGTGATGTGTTCAATACGTATTTTACCAGCTGTATATATTAAAAAGTTGTTAAAAATAACAGTAGTTGTATGAAAAAAAATCACTTCTTTGCCCAACACCATAGGTGTCATAGGATGTCAGGAATAGTGGGGACATGTCCCAACCATTCTTTTGTGGAGGGCCATTGCTTCCCTCCAATTTCATGGATCATTCAAATTCATCAGCATGGTATATAGTCAATAGTTAGTTCTTTAAGTTGATGTATTGGAAGCAGGAGCGTAGGGATGGTAGCCACATTGGCAAGGGCATTATTGTTATTATACTTTTAGTGAATTTGTTGATGTTTTTAAAAATGCCCACCTAAGTAAGCAAGATGCAACCAGCACCAGGCTTGCAACATCAATGTATAAACCACGGCCTATCGTTGGGGAAATACGGTGTACAGGAAGTAGTGTATGGGGAGGGGTCATGGTCCCCAGCCGTTGTAATGAAATAACTAGTCTGTGTTATTCACTTCACTGATCAGTGGTGTTAATGTTATGGCCGATGTGTGGCTCGCCCCGTGCAGCTGCAGGGGCATGTAATCTTGTGTAAAGCTGCTTGAAGTTGCCTCGGCTGGAACAACCACAGCAGGGTCTACAAACGCATCGGCACAAAGCCCCTGCGCTCCGCAATCCCGGCTAAAGCCTCTGTTTCTGCAGAGTTGCACTTTACACCCGTCCTTTTGAAGGAAGACTCGCTGGCCTCCCTCTCCGGCCACTCGAGTCACCGGGTTCCATCAATTTGGCGCAATCAGCGGTCACAGACAGCGAGGCCATGAGGGGCCTCAAGTTGCCGAACAGAGGAGGTGCTAAGATAGAGAATCGGCCCAAAAGAACACTTCAAATGAGTTGGAGAGGAGTGAAGGTGTGCTGAATAATGTATTTGGTGTTGGAAGCGCACAGTCGAGGCCTCCTGAAGACTCATCACCCCACGCGGTGAAAACAAACTGGATTCACAAAACCGTGAGCAGATGCTGCATCTCGTTCTCTCTCTCTGTAGAGCTGCTTTTAATTACCACCTGCTTTTTTGCGAGAGTGCATATAATAATTGCGATATTTTCCCCATTCAGTTATTATAAGTTGCTGTTTTTAGTCCTAATGGTGACAATGCACATCAATCAGCCATTGCCAGGTGAAGTAAATAACAATAACAATGCATGTTATGAATATATACAGGATAAATTCTGTTTTTGTCAAAGGTGTTGTAGATGCTTTAATGTATAATTGTGTGGCTTATAAATGCCTTATTAATGCTTTATGAATGCACTGTGAAGGTATAAATTATTGTCACTATTTTTCACTATTTAATATCACAGCTTCACAGTATCATTATTCACAGTATTATTCACATTATAATAAATAAATTAAATAGTTTCATATGAAGTGCCGCATCACATTTACTCAGGACCATTCACAGTGTCTGTGAATGGAACCAGACGTCTGATTCCTCAAAAAGCTTCTGCATAGAAAGTTCTGCCTGAGACATTTTTTACCATTGAGCTTGAGAAGCTTTTGGTCTAAACCATGATCTTATACTTCTTTTAAAGTGGAGGGGTATGTCGAGGGCGTTGTGTGGAAAATATATTATTTTTATGTTTTCGCAGATATACACACGGAAAATGTGTAGCTTTACTGGTGGGATTGGATAGTACAAAGTATTGCAATACCTCTCTCTCTCTCTCTCTCTCTCTCTCTCTCTCTTTCTCTCTCTCTCTCTCTCGCCCTCTCTTCCCTATTTTTGTTTTTTTTTCTGTCTTTTAATCATTCCTTCCATCCCTTTGTCTCAGTCTCTCGGCCTCCCTCGTTTGAATCGTCCCGTTTAAAGCACCTGCGCAGCTGGGCGTTTTGGACACCTATTGATATGTTTATTGCTTGCAATTTCCTCCCTTGCCCCATGCAGGGGGCGGTGTTAGCGGTGGGAGCAGTGGAGTTGTGATAAATGTTGCAGGGCACTTCAGCTCGGGGAGATCGTGCCGAAGCGCCACAAGATTGATTTCTTTCCCGCGTTCCTCCCCAGTGCCCACGATTAATGACCCTCTCTGCTTGCCATCCGTCAGCTCTTCCCCCTTTTTCCAGCCCTCATCCGGACTCCAGTGCCATTTTGTTGTCCCCCTTTAACCCTCGTCACCCCACCCCACCCTGTCCGCCTAATGATCATTACTATATTGTCCACGTGCTTTCCGTCCCCTCTTTACTCCAGATTAATGATGTTACTCTTGCCCTCCACCTGTTCTCCAGCAAATCCCTGAGCCCCCACTGCCCATTCTCGGTGGGGGGCCGGTGTGTACGAACATACCCCCTCGCCAGCCAAAAGGCAGAACAGAACCATAACTCAAGCAGACAGGCCGTAAGGGCGAATTAGGATTTGCTGTCCCAAATTAGCGATCTTTTTAGATTAGCGTTGAAAACCAGCGCAGATTAGCTGCAGATTAGCCATAATCAGCCCTCAGAAATTAGGGATTTGTGGGATTCCGTTGTTCAGCACCATTTTCCATCGTATTAAGCAGCAGACACCAAGCAAAGGATGCTGAAGAGGCTGGTTTCCTGCTCTCCGAAGAACTGGGAAGTGAATCGCTTTGTAAGCACACGAGAGGCCACAAAGTTTTCTCTTTCAGTGGTGTACACACCGGCAGAGAGATCATGGCGAGAGAGAATATACGCTACAGTCGATGCTGATGATTCCGCAGATCCACATGCCCAGTGAGTGCTTGGGCCTAAATCAGCTTTGTTCAACAAGCCCTGAGCTACAGCAACATCGGGAGTTCGGGAACTAAAACAAAACAGAAATTGGAACAAAATTTTACTCAAACAAGGAAACCTTTTTTTTGTGGCACCAAATGATATCAATTCTAAGAAATGTATTTAATTATTTATATTTCTAGGCCAATTAAGTTATCTTACACATTGACTGTATTCAAAATCTATTATTTCTCATTTCAGATGCAGTTAATTATGCTGTGGAGTTAGTTTGATGACGACTTACATAATTTAATAACTTTTATAACAATCTCAAAATGAGAAATATGAGAAAAAAATATGAGACCTTTTTTGTGTAGTACACACATACTACAGAGAACACACCTCTGCACATAGTGTGAATATACTGTTGCATAGTGTGAATATACTGTTGAAAGAACAAATGGTATAAAATAAATGAATGAAGGATTATTTATTATATTTTCCCTAGAACTGGCCCTAGTAGCGTTTTTAATACTACAACAGCTACAACAACAAGTAATATTGTTATTATTTATACAATAATATACAACAACAATTATAACAAACAATAACAATAAAACAACAATAAAGTAGTAGTAGTAGTAGTAATAATAATAATAATAATAATAATAATAATAATAATAATAATAAAAACCAATATTTTGGTTCTTCTCAGAACATAATGATTAATTATATGTATGTTTGTGTGTGTGTGTGTGTGTGTGTGTGTGTGTGTGTGTGTGTGTGTGTGTGTGTGTGTGTGTGTGTGTGT
>JBBIGC010031143.1:0-12210 GCA_037576955.1 Lepidarchus adonis
GCCAATGGGTAACGACCTAATTCTGCCCTACATGCATTGTTGGGAGTTTTTGTTTGGACTTTCAGTATGAATCTGCAGAATTTGGCATGTAGGGCTTCTGCTTCCTTTTCTCTCTCTCGCCAATTTATTGGAGAAGGCAAAGAGCCTCCATGCCTCCAACTACAATTCTGCTTCTGTCTCAAACCATTTTCTATTGAACTCAGTTTTGGACAATCCACAACAATGCACCAGTCATCTCATGAACCTACAATTCATCATTCGTCCCACTTGCCCACTGGAATAAAAAATGTGAAGTTTGGTTCTTATGAGGACTGTTTATGGAGTTTTCGACCTCAAACCTTTTCAAATGTGTAACTGCAGAGCAGATGTGAACAAAACATATTTTATGGCCCAAATTAAAGAGTAATTCCCATTCCACATTGCTGAGTCCACCACTAATCCTCACCTTGTGCATCAGGTATCTTATAGAAAACTAGTTTTCGCAAATTCATTTTAGTTCTGCATCCTTCATCTTTTGTGTTACAGACTAAACCTGAGTGTCAAGCTGGAGAATCTGTTCCATTGCAGAAGGATGTGATGTAACAGCCTGTAGTTCATAACATACAGATGCTTTCTGCTTTTCATTGCAAATAATTTATAGAGCAACATAAACTCTTTACTCAAGACATTGACAATATATTATGAACAGAACCCTGTGGGAACCTTATGTGGTTCTGGTAGCATTTAAACAAACAAATTATTAAGGGAACCAATATTTACGGTGACCCTGAAGTGCAAACCACAACAACAAATTGAGAAACACCAACACAAAAGCAGAATCACAACAAGAAATTGAGAAACGCAAACACAAAAGCAGAAACACAACAAGAAATTGAGAAACACAAACACAAAATCAGAATCACAACAACAAATTGAGAAACACAAACACAAAAGCAGAAACACAATTACATTAAAGAAACCGGAAAGGGGAGGTACCAATCAGCAACAGGAGACATTTCTCATTGGATGACCACGCTGTTCATCTTTAGAGCGGTTACTCTGCCGGAAGCGCATTTTTTCAAACATAGACCCAAACGTAGCTGTAAATGTCATGATTACATTTGAGCAGATCCAATATCACCTCGTATGTTTGTCCTGAATCTAAATATTCTCCAATAGCGACAGCTACGTTTTGGTCACTACTAATGTTCATGTTTGAAAAACGCGCTACAGGCAAAGAAACTTCCGGTTCCAAAGACGTCCAATGAGAAATGTCTCCTGTTGCTGACTGGTACCCTTTCCGGTTTCTTTAATGTAATTGTGATTCTGCTTTTGTGTTTGTGTTTTTCAATTTGTTGTTGTGATTCTGCTTTTGTGTTTGCGTTTCTTAATTTGTTGTTGTGATTCTGATTTTGTGTTTGTAATTCTAAATTTGTTGTTGTGGTTTGCACTGCAGGGCCACCGTAAATAGTAGTTAATTTAAACATTACAGCAAAATTAGTGTAAAAGACTTGTAGATGTCCAGTTACTGTACATCTTCCAACCACCAACCTGCAGATGGCTGCAGCTGAGCCTGTGGAGCAGTACGTTCATCAAAGTCTTGTGTAGTTTTCCTTTACAGGCGTATTGCTTCTCCATCAGCAGCACTGAGCACTTTCTACAGTGACCTAATGCTACACAGCAAGACAGTTTCAAGACTTTCATTGCCCCAGTGCTGAAAATTAAGAAACTGATTTCAGACATTAAAGGCATTTGGCTTAAAAGTGAGTAAATATGAGGTGAATGTATGTGAATCATAACTCATTCTCCTTCTGTATGATGACGGTCTCTGAGATTTTTCTCTTTCTAATAGGAGTAAGGTCCTGATACATGTTCTTCGTTCCATGTGGTTATGCCTCGTGTTGTTCTGCCATTTGGTGTTTCCTTGTTGTTCCTGGTCCTGCCCTATTCATATCCAGCTGTTTCTTGTTACCTGTTCCCACCTATCATCAGATGTGTCATGTTACTTGTCTGTATATATAGCCTCACAGTTCTCTTAGATTTTGGTCTCTGTTGTCACAGCTCCTGTCTGTCTACCCTCAGTAATGTAGACCCTTGTCTTGCCATATTTTGTTATGTTTATGTAATCATGTATAAATCTAGTTTATGTCTAATGAGTTTATGTTCATTATCACTGTGTTGAATAAAATATTCTAAACTTTGCATTTTCACTTACTTTCAAGATCGACTTGTTACAAAAGGTGGAGTTGGAGGACGGTAAAATATTTTATTATTGATTACTACGTCACTTCAAATCCCATGTCTAGAAAGTGTGAACGTGGTAAAATGCAGTAAAAACAAAACCGCTATTGTTTGGGCTGAAAACATTGATTGTATTATGTATACAAATACATATGAAATGAAATGTCTCATAGAGACACATGTTGCCATTGGGGTTAGGTCTTTTCCCAGAAAGTGCATAGTTGTATCAGGCAGATAATGCCAGGCCTCATTCTCCACACAGTACAGCAGCACTGAGCTTTTTAGCTTATACAATGATACAATATTATAAGTTATAAGGCTCAATAAGAGTGAAATAATGGAAACTCAATGTTTTATAAGAGGATTGTGTATAAAACACTAATGAAGAAGTTGGGGAATATTACACCAAAAGGTTTTCAGTGGAGTCTTAAAGATGTAACAGTTGAGAGCTGTGAAGTCAAGAAACTTTCCAGAACTCTGGAACTAAATCAGTCATTTTGGTCATTTCTCTTGTGTAGGGCTGTCCCCGAATAGTCTAAGATTCGATGCATCGATATGCGGAGCCTGATTCGACCACCGATCTCACAGTCGAATCTTCGTGGGTGAAAGAGAGCAAGAGAGAGAGAGAGCGAGCTAGAGAGAGCGAGAGCATCGTCGTCTGACCGGCAGCTCGTCCGTGGACTCTGGGCGTGCGGCGGCAGCCGGAATCGAGTCGTGCAGAAGGGCGAGAGAGAGATTAGGCTAACAAGCACACTCATACAGCTTCGGTAATCGCCTATAGCGGCAAGTGTAATGAAACGGCTTCTCAAGCGGCACACAGGCGGCAGCTAGGCGTAAAGCCATGAGCCTCCGCGGTGCTCCTCTTTTATGGCGTGTGCCCGCTGGGTTAAGGGTTTCCTATGAGCTGCCAGCCATTGGCACTGAGTGGAACACCTGCGGAGGCCACGTGGTGTTGCGCCGGCTGTACCATTGGGACGGAGCTGCGTGAGGTGATCACGCTCCCCGCCGCGACGGTGGCGAGAAAGGCGGAGCTGGCCGGGTCGATGTGTGACACCTTTTTTATTTAAACCTAAATAAGTTCGTCTGTCAGTTGGCAGGCAGTTTTGGTCGCTTTATTAAAAGTTGTTGCTGTGTGCAGTGTGTAAAATAAAATAAAAATAGTTTTATCCTCCTGCTGACTATAGTGTCGTGCCCCTCCCAACCCATTCACACACACACACATAGGCCTTCGACGATAGAAAGATTAGAAAATTCTGATTCGATGTTTTCACATGTTTTAATTGTACACCATTGTGAAAAATACATTTACAACTCATTAACTTCACGTCTGGCAAAGGAGGAAGAGGAGATGAAGGACTTTGAAAAGGAGGTGGCTGTGTTGGTGGAGGAGGAGAGAAGACAGAAGGATGAGGAGTCAGAAATGGAGGTAGAAATCATATCAATAAGTAATACAAATACAAAAATAATATTTCCCTGGCTTATACATGACTTTTATAAACCTGGTATTGGGTGCGGCTTTTTTAAATTCCTAAAAACATTAAGACGCGCGTTCGCTAAAAGTATAATTCAGTACAAAAAGACACAATCTCCAAATGATTATTTAAATATAATGTACTGTTTACTGCAGCAACGAACAGTTTGAACAGTACAACGATGTCAATCATCTGTCTATTTCTAATTTGTACTAATTCTTTAGTACAAAATTAGCAACAGTGAATGGCAAAATGTATTAGGCTTACATTTCTGCAAATCCTTTAAAATCCTATTTTCAATGAGTCAACATCATCACTGTTGCTGAGACAGATATTGCAGATGTTGCTTCATGAAAGCAACGACCTGAAGCTTAAATTCTGCAGCGTAGTGATATCGGTAAGTTCCAACTGTTATCAATTTTATTGTTCACATTTACAGTATAATGGCTCTATCTGTATAGAGTTGACAAATTAAATGGATTTGTTCAGTAAATTTGTGGCTAATAACATAGGATGGTGCTCTAACATTTTATACACATCAAAACATCGATCCTCTGGGTACTGTGTATGCGCACAACAAAATCACACCGGTTTCTCTTGCTGGATCAAATGTCTATAAATGTATTGAACCTTGCGTAGTGATTAGTGCATAATACAATAAAAATAAGATTTGTGTATAAAACTTTTTAAACATCTAGTGTGTGTAGATGTTTTTATGTAAATTACAGTTTTCTTGTTTCTATGGTCTGTTATTGTCTAATGTTTAAGATGCCCTAAAGTACTGTGTACAAATAGATACCACTGTGTATACTAGTCCAGAACTGTCCATATATTTATAACATTGAATATTTCAGTCTGTTTGTTAGGTTTTAACAATGGTAGCACATTTTGATAATGTCTTATAGTGTATTGCCATGTGCTTCCTTAAGTTAAGGTTGCATTTAATTACGAGGTTTCCCCATTCAATAGATAGATGTGTAAAAATGTGTTGCGGTTGGAAAACTCAACGAGGAAGGGCAGTTATCTTAGAGTTTTAAATCATAAATTAGCATTTTCTGAGTCTTATACGATCTATAATGTTGGACGCCCTAAAATGTGAGGCGGCCTACAATGTAGGATGGCCTATAATGTGGGGTTGAGCACCCTATCGTTGGGGAAATATGATAATATTAATCAGAAGAAATCAGTTAAGTAAGAACCTTTGAGGAACTATGATGCAGCTCACACTGGCCCTGTTATTACTTAGTAACTGATATGACATAAGGTGCAAGAAGAAGAGGAGGAGCAGGAGGAAATGATTGAGAGAGTGGCTTTGGTGGAGGAGGTCAAACATGATGAGAAGGAGGAAAAGAGCACACAATGGAGAAGGAGGAGGTGGAGGAGTCTGCTCTAGCCAAGACTGTGGAACGAGAAGAACGTGTGGAGGAACCTCCCAGTGACTAAATGAGTTTAAAGCGAAAGACCAAGGCCAGAATAAAGCAGCTCTTTATCAGAAGCCTGATGAACAACCTGTTGAGCAACTTAAACTGAGCATTGAGCCTCTGAGTGAGGATATAAAATGAATCACTGTTATGATGAAAATGCTAAAATTGATGGTTTAATTCATGTGAAAGCAGAGACTGAGAAACTGATGGTGATGATCATCAATCCTGAGGAACCTCTGGGGGAACATGTGTCTGATGCCATCTGGGAGCGCCATTAAAGGGGAGCCCTTCATCCAAGAGAAGGTGTCCAATAGTGACACACACACACACACACACACACACACACACACACACACACACACACACACACACACACACAGTCTTATCTCTGCAGAAGGTAAGGGTCTGTTGAAGAAATGCCTTTATAAGAATACTCGACACAGACCAATGCTCAGCAAATTGCTAGAGCACCCTTGGCTCAGACGCTCTAAACCAAGGAGGTCCCCTAAAGGTCTCCAGGCATCGGGCTACAGCTTCCACAGCCATAGGTGGTAGAATGCCATATCTAGCCGGGGCAGTCTGTCTCCCGTCAGCTAGTCATCTGAGAAAAAATAACCTGCAGGACCTGGGCCTCAGAGATGACAAGGGGACAGACCTACTGCTATTAGGTTCACCATAGACCATGATGGGATGAAGCCGGACCAAGAGGAGAACTTGTTTGAGTGGACAAATAATAAATAATAAAAAAATTAAGTTGAAGAAAAATTGCTCATATTTCTCTCTTTTGCTAGGGCATTAAAATAGTGCATTCAATGTTTAAACATTGAGTCTGTGGAAGAGTCCCAAATGTCATTTGAGCATTTAACCATGTATGGCCCTGTGACCCCACTATAGGCTGACACACTGTAAGCTGTATTCTCATTACACACAGTGATACTGAATCACTGCTGTAGCTACTGTAAACAAACTGCCTGGAACCTGGATACTTAAAGTGAGTCAAATTGAAAGTGACCACTTGTGATTGTGAACACACCCTATCACACAAAGTGTCCCACAACAGCCACCCAGGGAGCAGTGTAGCCGGACAGTACCTTCCAATACACATTGTGATTAGTTGTTTTATTGCTGTCACCTAACAGCATTAATAAAATAATATAAATTAAAGAATGTTAAGAAACTACTAAACTGAAACAATAGCAGATTATATATATGTTCCACCATTATTTTCTAACTGTAGCCTGGTGGAATTTTAATTTCCATTTGTTTAATCATTTAATTGTTTGCTATTTTTCTGTTTGAAAAGTGTGAATGTTATTATATTTAAACTGTGGACACCAATAAAACAAAGAACAGAAAGTAAATTAACTTACTAACAAAAAGAATAAAAGGGCACTTACCTTGGTTAACCAATCGTAAAAAGAGGGAAGTAGAGGAGGAGCCAGGAAGTGACGGAACGAAGAGCAGGAGCAGAGAGCCTCCACACGAGAGAAAATGTGTTAGTGTGAACTCTGTCAGAAGAGAGCGCACGGGTTCCTTAGTCTTGTTCAAGGCTGCTATTAAAGGGAGTGGGCAACATCCGAGTTTGCACATAAACCCTTGTATGAGAGTGCTCATTGGATTTTTTTTTCCGAACCAAAAGATGGTTCAGATCTGAATTTCTACACAACACAATATTGTAGCGGATTTGGTGTGGAAAAGAAAGTTTTTCTTTTCACTTATTATTTGGCATTATTCAGAGGTGGTGCTGCAGACAGTATTTTTTAAAAAGCATCCAGATCCAGACATCCCACAATAATTTAATAAATGAATTCAGTGTCATAATATGCACATGTTGCTAATACAGGGGTAAAGCACTGCTGGTAGAATGCAACACTGGAGAACCCACACATTAGTTCTCTTTTTGCTCTCCTCTGCCTTTCACTCTTCATTAAGCCCAAATAAAGACACATAGTGTGGATTAAGTAAAACACAATATCTAGTCTCTTAATAATTGCTCAAATGATAACTGTGTATAATAATTGAGCTAATTTAACGTAAAGCTAAAGCTCTGGCACACTTCACTTTTCTGGGATTAATCAGGGATTATCTCTGGTCATGATCAATAGCACTAATGATGGGATTAGGCTGATCTGTATTTACTCAGGACTTCCATTGTACTGAAGGAAATTATACAAGTATTTCAGCAATTGGTGCACTTTAAAACTAATTAATTATTGAAAAATGATTATTACTTCTTTTGGACAATTCTGAAAATTTTACTTCAACTTTTGTCTATGCTCTGGTATGGCTTGAGAACAGTCTCATCCCATGGAAAGATTTTATGATTTGTCCTGCCAGCAGTCTGGACAACTGGAAAATAACTTTCTATAGGTCTGACCCAAGATCAGGTTCAAGTATCATATTATCGCTGTCCACGAAAAAAAGGTCTCCAAAATAGTCACTTCACAGGACAAGACAAAAACATTCCTTACTTCTAATGTAAGTGAAAGGAAGAACATTTGAGTTTAGTGTTAGAGTATAGTATAGTATAGAGTATCGAGAAAAAACAATGTGAAAAATATATTACTATACAATCATGTGACAAGCTGTTCTCAAATAGAAACTATCAGTATACACACAACCTCTGAATCACTGAGAGAATCATTATTATTCAAACTTATATACTGTTCAACAGCTATTCGAATGTGTATGCTGTTCAACAACTACATTCGTATTAAATGTAAAAGTCCTGTGTAGAGAGCAGTTAGTGCAGATGTGTTCCGGTGGCTCTGTACTCTACTGCAACTGCTTATACTGGTGTGGCACTGCATTTGTTCAACAATAAATCAGAGGCCTAATACAAAATCACTACCCTTGTGTGCTAACTGAGTGCTGAGAGATAACTGACTTTTGCCACCAGGCCTCTCAGAGAAATTGCTAAGGAAGGTTCGGAAAATTGATGATCTCTTCCAAGGTCTCATTTAAATCTTGTGAGGATTGTGAAGCTTAAAGAGACTTAATAAGTACTTGTCGATAATTCATGATAATGTACCTCTAAACAGCATGTCATCATCTGTACATCTCAGTGTAACAAAACCTACTCATGGCCTATGAGATAGGATCACCAGGCAACATAATAATAAAATACCACAGCCTATTCATACTCTTTGGCCAATAAGTTCTACTTTCTAAAGTATAAAACACTTCACTATTACCCAGTGAGTAAGGGTATTTATTACTGTTGTTCTTCTCAATCAAAACATTTGAATATGTTATTATGAACTATTTCTGTCCTGTGAGCACTTATCTGGAATGTAACTTCTCAACAGCAGCAAAGCTTATCCCCGCTTATCCTCTGGCTCCACACTATTTTAACTCTGGGAAAAACATCATGGAGGATGAGTCACTTCAAATGCCAAGGAAAAATTTGTGTTTTTGTAAGACATCTGTCTAGGTGAACGCTGGACCAGAGAATACAATTCTTTTCACATCATTTCATCCTACTTCAGGAACACATATAATTAAGAAAAGGTAAACAGTGAGCTCCATGAAACAATTATTTCACTAAAACAAGATATATGATCAACTTTATGACTCTCCACAGAGAAATTCTAAGGTTCCTTTTAGAAAAGCTCCTTTATATACATCACCCTCTACAATAATTGGCACCACTGGTTAAGATGTTTTCTTAGGCTTCAGATAGATTCACTTTTTTTTTCTCAGGGCCTTTGGAACACCCCAGATCCTATACTTTACTTTACAGTGGGCAAGAGGTGCTTTTCTGCATACTCATCCTTTGAATTAAAGCCCATTTAGAATGTTTGTTGCTAAAAGCACAATTTTAGTCTCATCTGACCAAAGCACATGGTCCCAGTTGAAGTCCAAGTACCACCTAGCAAACTCCAGACTTCTCTTAACATCCTCCTTACTCTGTGTGTTGGCAAGATAAACTTAGGTCCTCATCCAGCCTCATCGTTCCAGTTGTTTCTTTAATATAACTCTGACTGTAGATACAGGTAGCTTTAGGTGAGTACCTATTTTCTTGTAGCCATTACCATTATGAAGGTCAAAACACATCTGCCTTACTTGAACAGTCTCTTCATGCAATAAAAAAAAATATTTTAAACCAGGGGTGCCAAAAATTGTGGAGGGTGCTGTGTAATAATACTTTATACTGTATAACATATAATTCAGCAATGGGTTTACCGCATAGAAAGTAGGTACAATATGGCAAGTAATATAGTATGATGCATTTGCAATTTAGCATGGCTTTACATTACACTTTTAATCGATAACCAATAATATGCTAATTAGAAATCTTAGAAACCTTGGAAATAATATGCCTGACCTTAACCAGAGCCTCTAGAAAGCCCAAGCTTGGACTCTCCACCAATTTGTTCAAATTCATTTTCCATGTTACCAAAGTGAAGAACATTACACTGATATTGAAGAACAATATCCATCATTAAATCAAAATTTGCTCCATAGAAAGAACAAGGTGGTTACAATGACTTTGAATCTTAAAGTTTGTATTACTTAAATATCTCAGGTACCTACCTACAACTCCACATTAAGGGGTAAATTGTACAGTTTTTAACTAGTAGTTCCATTGCTCATTTTTCAGAACTTCAGTGTATTGCTGTCAGTAGATGGCAGCAGTGCCTTTTTGTTTCCCACTCTGTTACTAAATATTATCCACTGAAACGGCAGCCACTCTGACGCGATGACTTCCTGCCGCGCTGAGAATAATCCACCTCCCACCCAGATGCTATCTGCTCAGTGGTGATGCTGTTGAGGTTCTGATCATCTGATCATTGATGAAATATACATATATGGAAGAGTGTATATATTTATTAAACTCTCTTCTCTCTCTCCCTCCCTTTAACTGATAACTGTGTGATAACGGATAAGAACAATTCATAGGTTCTCATTACACGTGGCTAGTAAAAAATCAATCAGTGAGCAATCCGAGATTAAATAAACATCAAGCGACAAAAAATAGCCAAAGGTCACATTTGATTCAATGGAGGAAAAGAAATGTTCTAGTAGCTTTGATTTTATTTTTGTATTCTTTGTATTCTTCTGCTTTTCTTAATTAACACTGACACTGTGGAGTCTAATATATCTTCCATGGTCTAATATCATCTTATGCAGGTCTCACTCTCATATAATTCTGAAGAATATCTCACATTGTTGGGGTAATTGGCAGCTTTGAACGAACCCCAGTATAATGCAGTGAGAAAGGCAGCTTCTCTTATAGGTGGACAATGCAGCTGGTCAATAAGCAATTTAACAGTTGTCTCATATCCAAAAGCCAAGGACACATTCATTTCAGATGGAGTGCATTAGATGGCACTGCAGGAGCATGACTGATCATTCATTGTGAAGGTTCCTCAATATTTCATTGTGGCTGGTATGAGCTTTTTGCACATCTCTGTAATTGCATTCCCCTAGAATACATTTTTGGTCTGTAGATTGGTTGATTTTGTTTGAGGGTTAATACTGGAGCATTGTTAAGAGACACTAGAGGTTTAGGGTTAGATGTAGTGTGAAGCACTTTTTTTTTCATTTTGGGTCAGACTGTCGTCCGAGCAAAGCACATCAAAGCACATAACCAAGCAGCAGCATCAACAGTTCAATGGACTGGTTCAAGATGACTCAGTGAGGGATTTGTGAACCTAGATGAAGAAATAATTAAAAGAGAGGTTTTAAAATGGCAGCTTTTCTGAACTGTAGTGCCATGCCAATTTAGGGAACCTCAGGGTCTAAAAACAGATCAATGAAAAAATGAAATGTGGAAGATGCTGTCTTGCTCAAGATATTCTATGAAGACAGACAATTCATATTTTGAAAAATAATTTATTTTTTATTTGTATCTATTCTTTATTTTAATTCGCATGAGAACATTCTTCTGGAAATTGAGTGGTGTAAATGAAGGTGGAGTCTGCTTTATCTAAGCACCTACTTTCTTAGTCTATAAAATTCATGTGTCATAGGACTAACCACTAATTGTGGCTTTTAACCACGCGTAGCTTCAGTTGCCCATCAGTTTCTGACAGACTTGCTGATACTCTTCCATACAAAATTCCTTTAGCTAAGTTCAAGATATGTTAGAATTTTTTTTTTGCATGTTTCTTTCTTCAAATACCAGACAACATTATTCAAAATACCTTCCTTTCTTTTTTGTGAGCAATTAGTTGGTGAATTTGCTAGTGTGCTTAGGATCCTTGTCTTGTTAACAGTTCTACTTCCAGTTTATAATAATAGTGTGAATTTACAGTTTTATGCAAAAGTTTAGACACCCCTTGATAACTAACAGATATTGGTGATTTTGTAATTGAAAACAGTCTCTCTAGAACATGGAAAAAATACACAATATTTTCAGCAATAATTGATGCATTGTTACTTTTTTTGCCATAAATTGAACAAAAATAAAAACATAAAAACATTGTTATCGCACTGTGCAAAAGTTTGGGCATCGTACATAATCAGAATTTAGAAATGCCTCCTCTGGCAGATATCACAGCTTGCAAAAGCTTTTTAGAGCTAAAAGTCTTTCAATTCTTGTACTTGCATTTTCTCCCATTCCTTCTTACAAAAGGCTTCTAGATATGTAATATTCTGTGGTCGTCTTGCATGCACTACTATTTTACCTATCTACCTAGCTATATCTCATATATCTCATATTTTCAATGATGTTTAAATCAAGGGACTGTGCTGGCCATTCCAAAACCTTCAGCTTGCATCTTTTGAAGTCCATGGTGGAGGTATGTTTAGGATCATTATCTTGTTGTAGAATTCATCCTCTTTTCAGCTTTAGCTTTTTTACAGATGGTGTGATGTTTGCTTTCAGAATTTGCTATTTAGTGGAATCCATTCTTTCCTCCAACCGTGCAATGTTTCCTGTGCCACTGGCTGCAACAAAACCCCAAGGCATGATAGATTCACCCCATGCTAAATGGTTGGCAGGGTGTTCTTTTCATTAAATGCTGCTTCTTTTTTCTCCAAACATGCCTTTCTGATTGTGCCAAAGATTCAATTTTAACTTCATCAGTCCACAGCACTTGTTTCCAAAACACATCAGGCTTCTGTAGATGTTCTGTTGCATACTTCTG
>JBBIGC010031154.1:0-12209 GCA_037576955.1 Lepidarchus adonis
TTCACCTTTATTATTATATTTACACAATACCACAGTTTTTGTGTTGGTTGTATCATTTTATTTTGTTGTTTTTATCCATGACGCCTTAAATGCCGGTTCGTGAAAATATTGTCCGACATTAAACCGTGGCACAAAAAAGGTTGGGGACGTCTGTCTTAGATGATGTAACAGAATGGGGGAGCCTTCAATGCTATGCAATTACTGAGGTAACATTTAAACACCGGAAGTAGGAAAATAAGGAAAAACACAAAGATATTAATTACATAAATATGTAATTCCTGAAATTACTATGCAAGGCTAATTAAATTTACAAACAAAATAAAGTGACGGGGAAAAAAGTCGGATTTCACATTACAACATAGGCTAACAGTGAGTAATAACGTAACTAATGTGACGTCCGTCCTAAAGAAAAAAACTTGCCTTTCGACTGCAATCATTCGCACGGATTGCTTCCAAAAACGCTCTCCCGGCCCGACCGTGCACTCAAACATCATTATGAAATTGGCTTCTTGTAGCGGTGATGATTCACCAAACCGGTTAATAGGCTTTAGCTAAGTCATGAATCTCTTATAATGTCACTCCGCTAGGATCAAGAGGAAGTGTAGAAGGGGAAATGCTAAATTAGCTCAGGATACAGTACACGCCTTAGGGACCTGAAGAAGATGCACCTGAGGCCCTCATAACAAAACTGGTGGAAAATCAGATTCACACATTTTTCCCCCTCAGCTAAGAAATAATCTTAAACAGAGTTAAATATGTGGTTTAAAACTGAAAAAAGCTTTTAGCCTATCTTTACATAGGGGGTGTATGTTAAACGGTAGGTTTGGAAAGCTAACAGGACTTCAGCGAACAGCTAAACAGCAGAACTATAATTCACAAGCTGCAATGAGTCCCAAGGCAATGTTACACATTGTCAATAGAGACCACAAATTCCCCATTAAAAATGCATGGACTTGCTAAATGGCTTCTCGACTCATGTGTATGTAAAGCACAAAGAGCTACTGTCTACTCAAAGGCCTTGATTAGCCAATGAATCCATAGCCTACATACAATAACCCAGTTAAATGCTACACTGAATGAAACCATGGAAGATATATGGCTGTACCCTACACCCAGCGCAAGTGTCTTTATTAGATCCAGGCCAACGTTGCTGTCATTTCCCCTCAAATAGTAAATGCTTAAATGTACTTGTGCCCATTAGCGCCCCAAACAGCGAGTAGGTCTATAAATGAGAGGTGTTTCTGCACATTGGGGGTGTACTGCGAACCGTAGCCAGTAGACAGCAAAGGTTTGATGACTGACCAGAATGGCCGACATATTTGGTAGGTGCTAATTATTGCACACCTAGAACACTTCAAAAAACCTGTAGATGCTTTGAAACAGTAGTGTATCCATTAGTCCTGGGCAATATGACGATAGCTATCAATATCATGATAAATTATGTACTTGTGGCCAAAATATGATTTTCTGATTTTGTGATATTGTCATAAACACTTTCAAAGAGAGAGTCATTAGTTTAGCTTAAGTGAACGTATTGTACTGCGGCCTGTGAAAATGAATAAAAATAATTTGTACAAATTTATAATAAATTTGTCCAATCTCAAAAAATACATGTGGGGGTCCTCAACTTACACAAGGTTCCATTAGCATGCATCGTAAGTTGAATTTTGACGTAAGTAGAAACTCCCTTAAATTAGCGACTACGTGTGTAATTCCCGGAGGCTATTCCTCTGTCAGTCCACCAGAGGGAGACACTCACCTGAGGCTCTGTTTAGCCCTTTTCTGAGCGTTTTATTACATTTGCTTTCACTCTATAAAAAAGGAGTTTGAGGCAGCGTCAGAACCACAAATAAACACCAACACGTGCTCCATAATATACTGAACTCCCCTAACAGATGTCATCAGTTGAAGAGTTGCTGCTGCTAAACAACCCAAACTGAAACAAAGTGTATCGGCTCTGAGAAACCCCTGATTGCTAAAGGTGCCTACAGACCACAGATAAATGTAAAAAATCTTGGACGTTTTCTGGAAGCCACATTTTGCAAGGTAGGTCTAATAATCTTGGGTACAACATCAAATGTGATGCACACAGGCTTAACGAAGATAAAACCTACTGAATCGTAGCTGCTACAAGAATGAACCATCACTGAGGTCTGCACAGCTACACACATAGTCCTGATTGGCTGGCGCGTCACTTCACACTGCTTTGCTATTGGTTGATCCACAGACGTATATCAGTGAAGGTCGCACAGTGAGGTGGCTGATCTACATTTCTGAACAGAAGCTTCTTTGGATCGCAACATCAGCCATCTTTAAACCTGTCTCACATGGGACAACCCCTTCAAAGTTCGAACCAGCATTAAATCCAGACTGGAACTAGGGACACTCGATAGGAACCGGTAGCCTGACGTGCCCTTAAAAAGTAAAAAGTTTCTTTACAGTAAAAGTACAAGGTGCATACTTCAAATATACCTGATATAATTTAGAGATGCTAGCAGAACTTTGTAATTTATATAATACTAAAGAATAAGATTATATAAATAAAGATTATTACTTTTTTAAATATTTAAGACAGAAAATCATTTACACTTCAGGTATATCAATCTTATTCCGCAAAATCACTAACCAACATTTCTGAAAATGTACTTAACATTAATTTCAATACAAATGAAATATATTAGCAGTTTTATTAGAACTCACTGGTGAACATTTCTTATGGTTTATTTGTATTTAATACACACTAGAAAGTCTATACATTGCACATTCATTTAAAAATGCACATGGGCTAATATATGTAAAAATATGAATAAGCAAATATATGAAAAATATATATTTTGTTAAATTATCATTTAGTCTACTTGCATTAGTATGTGCACTACATAATTCTCCACAATCTTGCCTCGCATTTTTCTTTCCACCTTTAATTCAATAATTACTTTTCCACATTGCATTCTTCTGAATGAGTTTTTTTCTGACTTGACCTTGAGATTGTAAAAGTGCTATAAAAAATAGAACTTTACAAATCAAATATTAAGTGCTATTGAGAAATTTTACTATTATTGCTGAAATGAGATTTCAATTGCATGTTGCTGATATGTTTTTATTATGTTAAAATGTGTTTAAAATAAGTCCATTAAATGTAGTTTGAATGATGTTATATAATATAATTACTGCACCTTTTTTCACTACTGGGTAACTAATAATCAACACCTGTTTATGCCCTATCCCTCATAAATTCTTCCTTACAATTTGTTACATGTATTTAATTTTATAACCCCAGTAACACGTCAAAAGATATACACATTTACAAATATATATACATATATAAACATATTGAGAAAACAATTTCAGAATATTGTCAGGAAGTACTTTGTTTATAGCTTTATACATAATTTGTGCAGTGACAAAATGAACTAGATCAATGAATTTTAGTATTTTTGCTTTTAAGAATAGTACATTTGTATGATCTCTGTAACCATTATTATGGATTATCCTTTTCCTATATAATTATAACACTTTTACTACACTAAATATTGAAAGCTGATAAAAAAAAGCCTGATAAATGTATACAACATGCAGTTGGTTCTATTTTTCCACAAGTATGAGGCAAAAACAGTAAATGTGTAAAAACACCCAGAATGCTGCTGACGGGAGCGCTTGTCTGTCAAGTTCCTTAAAATAAACTAAAGGAAAATTTGTTTTTGCATTCATGACCATCTACACTGAAGTTCGGCATCTCTGTAGCAGTCGTTTCATTTTAAATGTGTATTTCCAATGTACAGTATCTCACAACAGTGAGTACACCCCTCACATTTTTATAAATATTTTATAATATCTTTTCATGGGACAACACTGAAGACTGTGAGAGCTGTACACTGTGATACGATGTAAAGTATCAGTGTTCAGTTTGTATAACAGTGTAAATGTACTGTTCCCTCAAAATAACTCAACACATTAATGTCTAAACCACTGGCAACAAAAGTGAGTTCACCCCTCAGTGAAAATGTCCAAATTATGACCAATTAGCCAGTTTCCCTCCCCGGTGTCATGTGACTGATTAGTGTCTCGGGTGTGAATGGGGAGCAGGTGTGTTAACTTTGGTGTTATCCCTTATGAACTCTCTCTCTCTCACACCTCATGGCAAAGAACTTTGAGGATCTGAAAAAAAGAATTGTTGCTCTACATAAATATGTTCTAGGACAAACTTATAAATGTTTAAATCTATTTTTTATTTTACCCGTTACAACAACTGAATGAGGCAAACAGAAGTGCAGTGTGCGTGTGTAGTTCTTCCCGTATTTGTGTAAAATTAAATTAAAATGTATCCCGCTTTAATATAAAAAGCATAGTTAAAGCTTAGCAGTTTTAAAAAGGTAAAAATAAAATTAGACTTACTTTCGGTTTGTGGCCATTTTAATAGTGCTGTTTCCGACGGTTTTTGCAGAAAGAGGCATTTCTTTCATTTTCAGAATAAGTCCTGTTTTTAAATTTGGAGAATAGATGCTCTGATATTTTTATGAACGATGCTTTAATGTATTTCTCCATCGGTGAACGACTTCTCCTCCTTACGATCTCCTGAGCCACAAAACTAGCGGCTGGAGTTCAGTTGGTGTTGAAAGTGTTTAATCGCTGTTACTCCATCTTTAGTTGGTGCTTTTCAGAAATTGCAGAGAGCTTGTTTTAAAAATGTCTTTCAACACTGTTGTTGCTCATTTCTCACCACATATCAGACTCACAGATCAGACTCACAGATCAGACTCACAGATCAGACACACAGATCAAACACACAGATCAGACACATATCAGACACACAGATCAGACACACATATCAGACACACAGATCAGACTCACATATCAGACTCACAGATCAGACTCACAGATCAGACACACATATCAGACACACAGATCAGACACACATATCAGACACACAGATCAGACACACATATCAGACACACAGATCAGCAGCGTAGTCACAGTGAAGGTAAAGTCTGTCCATGCAGAATTAAAATCCATTTTCTTCACAGATGTTTCTTTGGAGGCCTAGTGGTATAGACATTGCCCCTGAGACCAGAAAGTCGCAGGTTCAAGTCCCAGCCCGGGCACCACTGAGGAACCTTGATCAAAGTACCGTCCCCACTTCACTGCTGCCCGGGCGCTGTTGATAGCTGCTCACTGCTCCACGTGTGCACGTGTGATGGGTTAAATGCAGAGGACAGATTTCGTTGTGGTGCACTGAGTGTTCACAATGACAGAAAGTCACTTTCACTTCACTTCACTTTTTTGGGGATTTTATTCATGATTACATTAGCAGGACTCGTACACTCAGGAAGCCGTCTGCAGGAAAAGGCGAGGGCTATAGACGTGGACGTGAAGCATGTTTTAATTCAGGAGTTCCCAACCACCGGCCGTACAAAAAATGTAAACTTTATTTTTTTTAATACGACCTCAATCCGTAGCATCTAAGTGTGTTAGAGACTCAACTTTGCCGGTATTCTGGATGAAAGTCATTGCAGAAAACCCTGAGATCACCACAACAGCACTGAAACCTTATTCTGAAAGGAACGTTTACATGTTACCATAGTAACCAGAGCGCGTTAGGTGGCGTTACTCTAAATGTTGGCACATTTTGCATTTCACTTTATTTAAAAAGCCTGTGAACCGTTAGCTGACAACCAGCAGACTAAGGACGTGGATTACTGGAACCAGGTCCTGTGGTCTGATGAGATCAAGATAAATTTAGTTGGTTCAGATGGTGTCAAATGTGTGTGGTGGCAACCAGATGAGAAGTACAGAGACAAAAGTGTCTTGCCTACAGTCAAGCATGGTGGTGGGAGTGTCATGGTTTGGGGCTGCATGAGTGATACCCGCACTGGGGAGCTTATTGGTGGGACCATGAATGCCAACATGTACTGTGACACTGAAGCAGAACATGATTCCATCCCTTTGGAAACTGTGGTCATTATAATGTTGGAATATTGCTCTGCAGCTTAATCACACCTCACAGACGTCCACTATCTTACTGGACTGGCATTCTGTGGGGCATCCTAAAACTCTAACATCCACTAGCTTGACAGCAAATTTACACTGTTATAAAAGCTGTACACTGACTAATTTACATTGTATCAAAGTGTCATATCTTCAGTGTTGTCCCAGGAAAAGATTTAATAATATCATCCATCATTGCCATCCTTCAATCTCATAACAGAAACAGCAGTCATACCAGGTGACATCACAGGACTAGACATGAAAAGATATAATAATATATCTACAAAAATGTGAGGGGTGTACTCAAGTTTGTGAGATACTGTAAGCACTACTACAAAATTGAGTACACCCCTCACATTTTTGTAAATATATTATTATATCTTTTCATGTCTAGTCCTGTGATGCCACCTGGTACGACTGCTGTTTCTGTTATGAGATTGAAGGATGGCAATGACGGATGATGTGGGTCATAATGTTTCTGATGTTTAAAAAAGCTGAGTGAGTGGACAGGATATTGTTTCTGTTGTGTGTGTGCATCTGTGTCAGGTTAACAGAATGAGTGGAGTGTGCAGAGGTCAACACTGTGTATTTAGGTACTTTTTAAATAATTTTTCAACAAAAAATTGTGAGGCCTAATGCTACTACTAGTACAATCAATCTTTCATGAAAACGTTAAGACATTTTTTCTGCCCCTTACAAATCCCACACAACATTTCAATCTCTCTTTTTCAGCAATTCCTTGCTAATATTTGCTAGTGTGCTTAGGAACAAGTTCAACTTCAACTTCTGGACAAATAAGTTCATTATCTTATAAATATACAGAATTGATCTGAATTAATGAGTGCAAGCTGCCTTTTCACTGAGAAAAAACCCCGACCATGAACCATAACATTTCCACCACCATGCTTCACAGTTGTTTTGCCCGACAGCACACATTTATAATGTTACTGCATTCAATAATTACTAGCTTTATTATTCCAAAAGGTCAAGTGTTTACCTATATGATCTGCAAACTGTAGGCTTGCTGTTTTGAAAGTGAAAGTATGGGTTTCCTGGTCATTCTTATATCAAATTGTCTGCTTTTGAGCTACATTTTCTGGGACAGGTCCTGGCACAGCAATCTGCAATCATTTGAAACCTTGTAGATGATTTCCCTTTGGTGGAATGTTGCTAGACTCAAAAGCATCCACCACCTTTTATCTGAGGAGTTTTCTTTAGATCTTGGCATGATGACGCCACACACTTCAATAGAAAGTAGAATCCAATACTCTAGATATCAAATTTAAATAAGACAGGTTCCACCTACAGAAGGTTCCAACCAATGGCACCTAATCTGGACCACCTGACCTGATATAGACATGACTACAAAATGTAAATGTAATGTACTTTTTGGAGTATACATGGGGTCCTACTATATTTTATGTAAAATGCATCAGTTTATTCAGTTTTTAGCTCAGACTATCCTGAACATCCTTTAGACAAGGGATTTTATTCGAGGTACTCCTACAAAACCATGTTTGCTTTTTAACTGAATATCTTAAGAGACGAGATCCCATATTCAGGAGCTGGTCTTGCATATACATGCAAGTTTCATTGACATTTCTTCCACAACAAATCTATAATCAATATCTAATTGTGCCTTTCATTCTCTTTATCATCTCATTCTCCTTTGCCTGCTGCTGATGACATCCACCACGTCGTGTCTTCTCCCATCATCCATGCTCTCATTTTCATTCAACCAGGTCAAAAACACACACACACTCCTCCTCTCTCCAGAAGTGAGCTGGCAGCAGCTGAGTCAAACCCAGGAACACGGACTCATCACCAAGGAAACTCACCAACCGGAACCCCAGCATCAGCGAGACTGGCTCAGACACACTCGTACACCTTCACCGGTTCAGTCTAATGACTGGGAATGACATGAGAAACGAACCCCACCCTCTCTGGATGACCCTCCATCTTCTCCATCAGACTAGCCAGACTGGCCTTCTGTTAGCTACAACAGAAATGCGATCAGTGTTCTCTTCCAAGCCTAAAATTATAAGCAATGTTGCTTTAACCCATCCACACTGGCTGTGTTCAAAAAATCAATACACCAAAATATTGTGACCTACTCGTAGATCATTTGCGCATCGATATAGATGCTGCTGTATCAATGTTGGCAGTTTAGGATTTTAGGATCAGTTTAGATCAGTATGTCATGCTAACAATGCAACATGGCTAACAAGGTTGCTAACAATGAAGGGAGGATCAATTGCTTTGCTGGTTCTTTTATGAATGGATTATGGATTATGAATGGATAGCCTCTGTAGAGAATTTGCTGAAGGACACATGGACAAGAACAAAAACAAAGAAAAACTACAGCAGGAAAAAGAAAATGGCGTTTACATTTTCATGCTGTGATTCTTTCCCTGCTTTAGTGAACACTTTACTAACTGTGCCCAGCTTCACAGATGAACAGTGGATACAGAACTTTAGACTTTAGTTTGTCACACGGAACTGTTATGTACTTGTAGAACCAGAACAGGAGAAACTACAATTTGTGTGTACCCCTCCAAAAATGGTTGCCATGGCAATGTGGAAACAGAGGTTTTTCACAACTGTTTGGTGTAGGGAAGTCAACTATGTAACTAGTATGAAACCTACAGTATATTTCTTTAGTGAAAGTGAACCATAAATATATCTTTTATAAATCTTTTAATTCTGACCACAAACATGACTCTTTCATCCAGATTTTAAGGACCTAAATGTCCAATGTTGCACTGAAAATAATTAAGATCAATTCAGTTGTTTAGAATACTTGTGTTTTTTAGGAATTATTCTAAATGTATCATGATTTATCATATTTTTGCTGTGGGTAAAATAAGTATTGAACATGTCACCAATTTTCAAAGTAACTATATTTCTAAAGGTGCTATTGAATTTCTCATCAGATGTCGGTAACAACCCATTCAATACACATGTAATGGTTCAGTCCCAAAGTGATGGCTATAAAAAGGTGCCCCATTACCAAGGTTTTACAAAACAAACATCTCATAATGGGTAAATAAGAGCTCTCTCTGGACCTTCACAACCTTATTGTTGCAAAATGGTATTGGTTCCACAGGAATTTCAAAAGTACTGAAGGTTCCAGTGAGCACTGTTGAGGCCATAATCTGGAAGTGGAAAGAACATAATTTCACCATAAACTGACCAGGTTCTCCCCCAAGATTTCAGACAGAGGAGTGAAAAGAATGATCAGAAGAACCTGGAATTTGCAGCTACAATTGTTTCAGAGAAAACAATGAGTAATGCACTCCACCACCATGGCCTGTATAAATGCTCACAATGCACAATGCAAAAAAAAAAAGCATGTTGAGGCATGTTAAAGTTTGCTGACCAACAATTGGACAAGCCTGTAAAATACTGGGAAATTATAGTCTGGTCAGCTGAGATCAAAATGTAACTCTTTGTACCATAATACACATGTATGGAAGTAAAAAACATGGTTGTTTTTCAGTATACGGCACTGACACACTTCATATAATTGAAGGTAGGATGAATGGAAAAATGTACAGAGATATTCTTGATGATAATCTGCTGCCATCTACCAGGATGATGAAGATGAAACGAAGACAGACAATGATCCCAAACACACAGTCAAGGAAAATTTTAATAGAATGACTCAGCCAATCACCTGACCTGAATCCCATAGAAAATTTATGGAAAGATCTAAATCTCAAAGTTCATATAATGGGCCCACGGAACCTTCAGGATTTGAAGACTGTGTGGATTGTATGGGTTGACACCGCATCTGATAAGAATTCCATGTCAATAGGACCTTAAGAAATAAATGTAGTTAGAAAATTGGTGATATGTTCAATTTTACCTGCTGTTTGCAACATATCCTGAGGCTGTTTATACCCAGCCCAAATCCACACATGGAAGAGTGGGCAGCTATTGACAACACCTTGGGAACAGTGTAGTGGGACGGTACCTTGCTCAAGGGAACCTCAGAGTCAAATCTACCAAATAGAGCAAAAGGCAATCACTAAGACCTCAAAAAGTATATTTTTTAGGGGATGGAGCTCTGTTATGAATATTTCCTTTCTTGGACTTTGTGTGGACACCCTTTGGTTATTTTATACTTATTTCTTACAGCTGCAAAAAGGTAAAGTGACTTTGTATGAGAACATAGTGAAACTGTTCAAACTAAACAAAAATTAAGTTAAAAATAATCCTAAACTCTGCTGGTC
Source organism: Lepidarchus adonis (assembly GCA_037576955.1). NCBI lineage: Eukaryota > Metazoa > Chordata > Actinopteri > Characiformes > Lepidarchidae > Lepidarchus > Lepidarchus adonis. The sequence goes on from JBBIGC010031154.1 coordinate 10,221, forward strand.
TTTTGCTGTCCCTGTTGCTAAATTAATCGCCGTTCATTATCTCCAGTTATTAAACACGGCTCCCTTGTGTATTCCATTAATCTAAAGTCGGTTGTCACTGTATTATTTCCTCCTTGCTTTCAGTAATTCTGATCTTAGTATTTTATATCCCTTTTCAGCAAATTTCTAACAAATGTTTTCTAAACCAGTAACAGCAGGTCATAGCCACTTTGTAGCCACTTCTAGAATTCTTCCACCTTCGTCTCACTGTGGCGGTCGAGGGAAGTGAGTGTATACAGAGAATCTGTGGGATACGGGAGAACTGCCACTCAGTAATGTCTTCTGGTTTGGTGAAACTCTGGAAAGAGTCCAGAATGACTGGGGACCGACAACCAATGAGCTGATCAGCTCAGCAACCAACCAGGAAAGCACAGCTGGGCCATATGCAATATTCATCATTATTGTGATAAACTATGGTCATGATTTGATTTTCTGATGATATGATGATATTGTCAGTCCTTAAAACATGGTTAAACTTCATGCTTCATTTCAAAGAGTTCACCATTAGTCTTCACTAGAATTTAGTGCATGTAATGGAGGATCACACTTGGCTGGAACAGATGCCAAAAAAATGAAATATAGCATATTTGTGATGATGTTTTATCCATATCGTCCACCCCTACAAGTATGTAGTAGAAAGACCAGTGTCGTGTTGACCAAAGCTGGCCAAAAAATCAACATTGGTGTTTTTTAAATGAGTATATTCCTTTATCTTACAAAATGAAATGATTCCAAACTATGTATTATTCTTTGTTTTAAGGCGTCTTGTGTTACCATCCAATAATCCCCATTAATTGCAGACTCATGGGTGCCTTCTACTCGTCCTGATTTTGTCTAACGGGACAGGAAGTGGGCAGGCCCTCCATAGTGGACAAACACCTTCCACTGTCAGACTGAACGCGACGGTGGCCGGGCATCAAAACTCAACCCAATGATATAAATGGAGATTTTGCTCATACCCCGTGCATGTGTGTATGCATTTGTACGGACTATGGGCAAGAACAGAGAGCAAAAAGAAAGAGAGGATGAAAACCCAAGTGCAGCAGGATAAGGGGTGAAAGAGAAGGATGAAAGAGAGAAAAAGAACAGATGAGGAAACAGAAGGTGTGGTGGGTTGAGGAAGAACGTAAAGACCCAGTTGAGACAGAAACAGCGAACTGTAGGAGACACACATGTAAATCACGCTCGATATCTTCATTCGATACAGTACGATACACTGCAATTAACTGCCTGCTTTTATGGAGCTTCTCATTTACAGCAATGATGAACAAACACTAATGGAGCAATACTTGCCGTCAAACTCTGTCAAACAGAGCCTCATTTGTTTTTATGCGCTGCATATTATGAACCCTGCAGGCCAAATCCAATAAGACTTGCTTCTTGTAAAAAGCAATTATATTCCAGAGGGAAGCTTGTTTGTGATTGCAGTTGTGCTTCATGAGGACAAATGTACAGAAAACAGCAACATACTAACAGCCTGACGTGGCCGACTATCATGGAAAAACAAATTGTCCTCAATTTCTAACATAAAGGTCTTTAATACTTAAACATTGCTTATTTATGTTTGCTTCCCACATGCCCCATTGCAATTTTGCCCCGCCCACTGTCGCTGAAGTTATACAGAGTATTTCAGACTGGACGGTTTTTGAGCTTAGACACAATGCAGGGCAGCCAATCAGAGCACAGTTAATTTACAGTTCGGCAAAAAAGTATCTGGCAGCTACCGATTCTGCAAGTTGTCATTTAAAAAGATGAGTGTCTGTAATGTTCATCATAGTTTCACTTCAACTGTTAGAGACAGAATGTAAAAAATCCAGGAAATCACATTGTATGATTTATAAAGAATTTATTTATATAATGTTGCAGAAAATGTGTATTTAGCTCCTACAAACAAGCAAGAATTCTGACCCTCACAGACCTGTTACTTCTTCTTTAAGAAGCTCTTCTATC
>JBBIGC010031174.1:0-12209 GCA_037576955.1 Lepidarchus adonis
AGAGAGAGAGAGAGAGAGAGAGAGAGAGAGAGAGAGAGAGAGAGAGAGAGAGAGAGAAAAAGAGAGCTGTTCCAGACACTCATGGTCACCACAGCAGACAGTGTCAGCATTAATGCAGTGATGAACATTATCTATACACACACACACACACACACACACACGCACGCACGCACGCGCACGCACACGCACACGCACACGCACGCGCACGCGCACGCGCACACACACACACACACAAACCATATCCACACTGCTAATTCATACAGGATTAAAATCACTCCAGTTATTACTGTCAGAATGTAAACACTACACACACTGCAAATTCAGACCGGATTAAAAACCCTCCACAGATATTACGGTCAGCGTCAACATTAACCACACTGCAAATTCAGACCGGATTAAAAACCCTCCACAGATATTACGGTCAGCGTCAACATTAACCACACTGCAAATTCATACCGGATTAAGAATCATCCAGAGTTGTTACTGTCAGATGTAAACATTACACACACTGTGGTTTCATACTGGATTAAGATTCCTTCACGGTTGTCACTGTCAGACAGTTAAAACCACAGAGGGGGAATCCCGGTGCGTCAGCTGTGTTTCAGCTCAGCTCCGAGTCAGGAAAAGCTGCAGAGCTACACACCCTCAAACCCAGAAGCAGAAACAGAAAGAGACAGGGGACACTGAGACACGTCCTGAAGCTCCCAAAATCTCCTCAGCCCACGCGGGAGGGTACTGTCTTCTCCTCTTTGATGGAACTCTCTGAACTGCTGCTGTATCACCCCTCATTAGCGTTAGCGTTTAGCAGGTCTTTCTCCTCAGAGTGGAGAGTTCAGTGTGAGGTGTGAGGGAGCAGCACATGCCTCTGCAGAGCGGCACTAGCAGCCTGGTGGCCACTGCTGAAGATTCCCACAACCAATCCTTAATCAATATGTCAGTCAGTCACGGGTAGCGTCAAACTGAACGCTGAACAAAATTGCTCTGCAATGTTCTGTGCTAATCAGCCATAACATTAAGACCACTTAGTAGGTTCACATGTATGTATCAGTGAGCCTTGGGTGCCCATGACCCTAGGGGTCAATTCACCAGTTTTCCTTCAGTGGATCAGGACACTATCCTGGTAAAACAATGTGGCGGTTGAGCATTGCTGCCTTATGACGTTCTGCTGTGGTGAAGAATTGAAACTGAGTGGATTTACGTGAGCCAGAGAACGGAGAACACCAGTTTCCACCCATTTTGTTCAGTGCTTTTGTTCAGTGAGCCGGCCAGACACATGTCCAAAGGCCACAGCAGCTGCCCTATTAATGTCTACTGTAGTCCAGACGCTTTCTGTCTCACAGTGGGACCTCCAGCCTGCTCTCCAGTGGTCTCTGAGAATAGAAGAGAGAGAGAGAGAGAGAGAGAGAGAGAGTGAGAGAGAGAGAGAGAGAGAGAGAGAGAGAGAGAGAGGTGGGGAAGAGAGAGAGAGGTGGGGAAGAGTGGGAGGCTAGGTCTGTGAAAGGCATTAGGCAAAGATTGTCTCAGCACGCTCCTGGCTGTTTTTAATGAATCACCGGAGGAGAGTGAGATACAGAGAAAGAGAGGGAGAGGTAGGATAAAGAAAGAGAAAAGAGAGAAACAGAAAGAGAGAGTATGGAGAAGGGGGGGCAGAGAGAGAGAGAGATAGCACAGAGACAGCAACATGCAGGTCTAATAGAGAGGTGAGGCCTGCTAATTAGTAGGTGGGGGTCCGGTGGTGGTGGTGGTGGTGTTGGTGGGGCACTCGGAGCAGAGGGAGAGGGTGAAAAGCGAGGGCTTTTGTGGTGAGCAGAAAAGCAGCATCTGCTGTAATGGTGATCAGAGTGCCAAGTCAGCGTGACCACAAACTCCTCCCTCCATCCACTCATCCACCGATCAGGGGAAGAGGAGAGCAGATCGATGAGGTAATGCCAGAAGCTGCTCGGCTCACAGCGGCTGCCCCGAAACAAAGACGGCTCCTTTAAGCTTCCTCTGCGGGGAAGAAAGCGCCTCCAACGTCTGGGGAGCTCCTGCTTATGGAGAGAACAATGGAACCAGAAGAAAGCCTCAATCTGCCACTGAGATATAATAATATAAAATAAAATAAATAAAATACAAGTGAATAAAATATAATCATTATGAGGGAAAAAAAACATAGGAATATAAGTAAAATAAGAAAAAATGTTACAAAAATGTACATACATAAATTGAATATAATGTATAAATAAATGCCTCTGTTTTACAAAATATTAAATAAACCCTGAAGCACAAAATAATAAAAATAACAATAAGTAAACATAGCATGTATAAATATATATCTATTATATAATACATATATTTTTTTATATATTTGTGTTTGTCACACAAGAAAACACAAGTAAACACAAAATGCCAGTTTTAAGTGAATTATATTAGTGAGAAAAAATATCTAAACCTACATGGCTCTGTGTGACAAAGTGATTGCCCCCTAAACCTAAAAACTGGTTGGGCCACTCTTAGCAACAACAAAAATCAAGCATTTGTGATAACTTGCAATAAGTCTTTTACAACAGTGTAAAGTCTTTATTTTGCTTTTCTTCAACCAATTAGAGGTGGACTTGCGTGTGCATATTGGATCATTGTCCTGCTGCAGAATCCAAGTTTGTTTCAGTTTGAGGTTACAAACAGATGGTCAGACATTGTCATGGTTCCATTTATCACAGCAAATCTTCCAAGTTCTGAAGAAGCAAAACAGCCCCAGACCCTCACACTACCACCACCATATTTCACAGTTTGTATTATGTTCTTTTTCTGAAATGAGATGTTACTTCTACACCAGTTGTATTGAGACACAAACCTTCCAAAGAGAAAGAGAAGAGAACCAGCGCCGCAGCATCACCGATCCTCCCCTGTACTTCACAGTGGGCATGAGCTGCTTTTCTGCATCATCTGCCATCATCTTGGTCTCATCTGACCAAAGCACACGGTCCCAGTTGAAGCTCCAGTACCGCTTAGCCAACTCCAGACATTTGCGTTTATGATTATGATTTTCAGTGTATGCCTCCAAAAACAGCTTGTTGGCATGGAGACAGCACCTGATGGTTGTTTTGGAGACTTTGTGACCCCAAGATGCTGCCATTAATTGCAATTCTTTAACAGTGAGCTTTGGAGAACTTTTTATTTCTCTTACCACCCTCCTCACTGTGCGTGGTGGCAAAATAACCTTGCATTCTCGTCCAGGCTTGTTTACCACTGTTCCAGATGTTTTAAACTTCTTAATGATCCTCTGACAGTAGATATGAGCAGGTGCAGGCAGTCGACTATTTATCTTGTAGCCATTGCTTGACTTGTGAAGGTCGACACACATCTGACCTACTTGAATGGTGTGTTTCTTTTGTGTTCCCCATGTTAAAGAGTGGATTAGAGAAATGGCCTCTGTGTCACCTCATGGTTATACCCCAGGGAAACAAGATACTCTGTTCCTAGATACTCTGTTCAACTGTAGAAGTGACGTTTACATTTACAATTACATTTATTTCCTATGAATTGTTAGGGGTGCCAATAATTGTGGAACAGGTGATGTTAATGATGATCTAAAGGAAAGGGGTCAGAACACAGTGCACCAAAGTCAGAGGTGTTTCAGCAGCATGAGGTCTTAATGTTATGGATGGTTGGTGTATCTGTGTAGCTACACTTCAAGTGACCTTTTGCAAATGTCTTGTGAGTGTAAAGCAAAGCTGTAAGTATTTAGATCCACCTCATAAAGTGTGACATACTAATCAGTAGCTTGGGCCTATATGGAGCACAGCACAGGCCAGGGAGGTCAAATAAATGACATTCGGGTCCTCAAAGTTCAGGCGCTGAAGAGCAGAAGTGCAATGGACTTGTGTCTAATTATCCGTTCATGCTAGTGACAGGGATCAAGGGTCACTGTGTTAGCATCCACTGCAGCTCAGGGGTCAGCATTAACCCGCAAAGCTCCACCTGATTCACACACGCAGGTTTAATAATACAGAGTTGAATGGGATCATATGTTTGCGTGCAGTATGTGTTCAGCTCTCTGTCAATCAGCCGTTACTCTCACATCGAGGGTCAGTCTCCAGTAGAACAACACTGAGCATTTCCTGCACAGAAAGGGGCTGAATTATTTACAAAGTTAAAATATGACAAATGAATTTAACAGCTAAGAGGAAAACCAAGTGTAAAAAAAACAATTAAATATAAAGAAAATAAAATAAATGCTTGCCAAAATAAGCAAAAAGAGGTTAAGAATAATGAATAAAAAAGGTTAAACAGTCCTAAAAACAGCTAAATTCATTTATTGAAGAATAAAATCAATTAAACAAATCAGGGTTTAAAGTATAAAAATGAAACGACAAACTAAAATCACACAACCAAATAAAACGATGGATCAGGTGAGAGACTGACTGCTCCATCACATTGATCACTTTGAGAAAAAAATTGAGCAATGTAGAGTAGCCAGTTGATCTACACCACAAGCCTTTGGTCAGTGGGAGGAAACCGGTGCACCCGGACAAAACCAAAGTAAACACAAGCAGAGCTAGTGAACTCCACGCAGAAAGGAACGTGTGGCTGACCTGGTGATTGAACCCAGGACCTTCTTCCTGTGAGGCAACAGCAATAATCACTGCACTACCATAAGAATGGGATTTCATTCTACTGCGATTTTCCTTTACCATGCAAACTAAAGAGACTCCAAGATTATTATGGGTGATGATGTTCCATTGTTACCTGTATATGACATTAAACTTCAATAACCAGTTACATAATTAGCCTGCAGAGCATGTGGAAGGAGGTAAGAAGAGTTAGAAGAGTTTACAGGTCAAGCAAAGTTGTAACTAGTAACTAGTACCAACCAGAAGTGATCCAAAATGAACAACGTGCGGTTCTGGAGATGCTCCAGTCATCACAATAAGACCTTCAGATCCATATGCTTCTACATCCGGAGCATCAAGAACTGACTGTTCACTTGCTGGCCTAATATATCTTACCCCCTTACAGTGTGACATTGTAATGAAATAGAGTCAATGTTGCTGACTTTACCTGGCAGTGGTCTTAATGTTATGGCTGTTCGGAATGTATTGTATGTATTTGGGGGATAAAAATGTTTAGCGTTTTCTGTTTGTTTGTATTTTAAAGCACTTCACTCAGGAGTGTTCTGTAGGTTCTGAAAATGTATACATACACACACACACACACACACACACACACACACACACACACATATATATATACACACACATATACCTCATTGACTTTAATTCAGTCATTACCCATGAGCCTTCACTCCAGACACCACTCTGTATTCTCATGCATTATACATGCTGTGGCTCCCTGGGCCCTGTCTGTTCCGCCTGTGCCTAAAGGTGCATTCGTGTGTGTGCATGCATATGTGTGTATGGGTTTTTGTCATGCTCCTTCTTTTAAAAGATGAACAGGAGCCTTGCAACATTTAACACAACACCCTGCGAAACGGGAATGACTTATGACAACACGCAGCAGGCGTACTGTCTCCAGGGTGAGCTGTCTGGCTTGGGGTGCAGTTTAAGTGTCCTACTTACTATTTGCAGAGGCTGTGGAAGTCCTGGTCATTTATGTGTTGTGTTATGCCCCAGAGTCTTAAAGGAAATGTACAAATTTACCTCAGAGTTTACAAGGTTGTGCTTGTCAAAATAGCCAAACAGAGGACGAAAACATTGACAGCAATACTCGTCCAAGTCACAGACCAAGGAAAAAGTCAGAATCTCAGACACACCATGGATTAGACTGGCTACTTTTTACTACACTGCCACTACTCACTGTTACTACCAATAATACTTCTACTACAACTGCTGCTGCTACTAATACTACCATTACTACTAATAATAATACTAATACTACTACAACTGCTGCTGCTACTAATACTATCATTACCACAACTACTACTACTACTAGTGCTGCTCCTGCTATTACTACTACTATTACTACTACTATGAATACTACTATTAGTACTATTAGTATTACTATTACTTGCTTGCCCCACGTTATCTTGTCAAACAGATTTCCTTCCATGTTATTTACCTCGTTAAGCCCCCAACCTCGCCCCTCACCACGACGTGGAGACCTTTGCAGCTCTATACTGGTAGTGACATTATACTGTTGTTAAGCTTAAACAATTAAACTGATAAAATATTGAACTCATCAATATCATGCCGCAATGCAAGAACTACGCTGCAGGATTTAAGCTCGTCTGTAATTTCCAATAAAAACGCTTGTCGTACATTATTGACAGAAAAGCAGCATCAAATAAAGTTTTTTTTTTCTTCTTCTCAGCCAGAATATGACAACAAGATTATGAGGTTATACTCAGTAAAGCTAATCACATGTTGCATTTAGACGGGATCCACTCTACAACCGCAGAGAGGCTTATTTTGATGCATCGACTACCAGGATGGGCTAGGCTAACTGCTAACCGACGCTAGTTCCGACAACTTGTTTGTTTTTGGTTTCCAGTGGTGTGTTGTGGGAGGAGCAATGCATTATGGACTGTATAGTGTGTGGAGTGGAGAACGGGTGGGTAATGCAGAAAACGGGTTGAAGGGCATTGTTTTTTAGCAAGAGAGCATGTGGTTAGACGAACTTGCAAATGGGAAAAGAAATTGTGCTCTGTACTGAGAGAAAACAGAAATAAATAGAGTCGCGGGTCCCAAAACAGAACTCTGTCTCCAAGTGAGTGTCTGCGCTGGCTGTTTCAGAAGTGTTCACATTTGAGAGTTACCCTGAGTGATGCTGCCATGAAGCCGAGGTAGCGGACCTCCGAGCATGGTCATGGCTTTGCTTTTCGAACTGTTCACTGCTGCAGTAAACAGTACATTTAATTTCAACTAATCATTTGGTGGTCATCTTTTTGTACACATTATATTTTAGCTAATGTGTTTTCATGTTTTTAAACAAGCCGCACTCAATACCAGGTTTGCAATGTCAATGTATAATCCGCTGCCTATTGTTGGGAAAATACGGTATGCATTTCTCCCTCTATAGCTCGTCAAACTTGCATCAGTGTTCACACTGAATGTAGCCTAGAATGCGGCCGATTGGCTCCTGCTGCTACTGGACCACAGCAGCTGTACTCCATTACCCAGAACTCTGCCAATACAGTATATAGTACAGTTTATTACTGCAGGAATAAACAACCAGGAGAAAACAGGCAACAGAGTAGGAAAGAGTTTGGCGAGACTCACTCCCCTCCAATATCGATAGGGAGAGCAGGGGAAAGAGCAAACGGGCAGAAACAGAAACCAGCGATGATCTTGGATAAAAGTGTCATTAGCATCCAGAAAAGTGTCCTTCAGTGTCTGTAAGCAGCTTGAGTAAGTTGCAACGTGAGCAGTGTCATGGCTACTGCTACTGAACATATGCAGGCTAGTTGTGTAATCCAGTCCAAAATGAAGAGAATAGCAGCAGCATATGCCCATACAGTGCAAACAGAGAAACGTGACAAAAACACACACTGAGAGACAAAACAGCACTATTACTACAGGTATTCTACTGCTGCTACTATTATTACTACTACTCCTAATAATAATAAAGTTATTAGGGCATTATATTAATGAGGTCAGGACTAGTCTCCACTAGCAGGGGGTCTTTCTCGGTTGCATTGGGCTCTGCTTTAGTGAGCAGCAGCAATGAAGCAGGAGGGTTTATCCTGAGTTAACCTGAACTTTCAGGCCCCTTCAGTCTGCAAGGAACTCCTGTTCTTCCATCCTTCTGCCGGACACCTGGTCCACCCATCGATCAGAGTAGCGGCGTGATGCCGATCCTTCCTTTCAGCTAATGGGCTTAGCCTGCTTTGTGCTGGCTCATCAAATTACACACTGGCCAGAGAGGGAGGCACTGTCTGAGGGGAGCTGCCTGAATGGCTCCTGCTGTCTTATTGGCTGGTCTCTTTGTGTAAAAGAGAGATAAAAATCTCCTCTGCTCTGTGTGTGTGTGAGTTCTCTTCCCTTCTACTGAGGATCCAGCCTGAGGCTGTCGTGGAGATGCATGATCGATACTGACCCTGGTTCACTGAGCAAAAACACACACACACACACACACACACACACACACACACACACACACACACACAAAACACAGCTTTGTTGTGGTATCTGGCAGCAAACAGCAGTCCTGTAAGTTGTGATGTGAGACCTCCATGGATCAGACTAGTCCAGTCCAAACCCCTAAAGCTTGATCAGATCTGGGGGTCTGGAGGCGGAGCCAAGACCCTGAACCCTTTGTCATGTTCCTCAAATGGTTCCTAAAAATGTCTTAAGTGAGGCAGGGCTGCTGACAGAGAACACTGCTGCCATCACACTATGAACGGGTGAACTTGGTCTACAGAAAGGTGGGCGCTACATTCTAAAGCATCATTCACATGAATGCAGAACCCAGCAGAACACTCTTCGCCCCATAGTGCAGTCTTTCTCAAAGAGTGCGATGCCAAGGGGACGCATGTGAACCCGGGAAACGAGCTTTTTTTTGCCGTACTAGAATAAAGTGTAATTGCACATCCACTACAGTAGGTGGCAGGGTTTTTCGCACCACACCACAGAGCAGAAAATATGAGGTGCAGTAAACAAACCCTCAAGAAAAATGGAAAACATTGTACAGCGAGGAAAGAAAGGCGGAGAGAGACGGAGATAATGAGACAAACGAAAGTCGCCCGAAAGCGAGGAAATATGACGAAGTGCTACAACATGCACTTTAAATCTTTTCTGTTACAGACTGAAAACCAATGGTAATAAAGTTATTTTTTAAGTTGATCTATATTTTTAATACAGATGTAATGCATAGATGTGCTTATAATAACAATTTTATAGACAAATTATACTATTTATAGTCGCAGAGAGTGTGTGTGGTGGGGTTTCTTCTTTCTAAGGGGGGCGTAACAGAAAATAATCGAGAAGCGCTGCCATAGTGCATCCTTATGTCATCTTTTCTGCAGGTAAGTAGGATGACCTGTTTCACCTGTTTCCTTCCTTTGATCACTTTAACTACTGTAGTTTGAGATCACAGCTTGGCCTTTCCATCACCTCAACTCCATAACCTGACCATTGACTTCCACTATATCCCACCACCCTGACAGGTGCCACTGTAACCATATGATCAATGTTCTTCCCTCCACCTGCCAGTGGGTTCAGTATTGTACCTGATCAGTGTCCACACCTGACAGTATGATGTGCTAAACAGCCCTTTATCTGTAAAGTGTTCTGAAGCACAATGCTGCTTGTCCTTTCAGCTTGACAGGTATATATCGCTGTACTTCTCCTAAGAGCACTTCTTTTCCAGCACATTTTTAATCCTTCACATGCTCCGCAGTGTAATGCACATGCTTGACTTCAGATAGCTGTGCTGATCCCCACACTCACTTTTACTATTGTGCTATTCATTCAGCCCGAACAGCTCCAGCAGCTTTTAAATAAACAAACCACACATTCAACTCGTCAGCAGCGCGACAGGTATCTGTTCATTGACGACAGCTCTGATATTGATGTTTTGAGGCTTAATTTCTCAACAAGCCACAAAAAACAAGAAAATTTAGTCTAAAATACAGTATATTGCACAGTTCACTGCCAGCAATTGTGTTTTTGACAAAGATTTTTCTTAATAAAGATTTTTAAAATAAATTCAGATTAAAGTGCACATTCCAGGCTTTAATTTCAGGTGTTTGGGACAATTGACATCCCAGGTGTGATTACTTAGGTGTGATTTCTTGCTTTATTAGTGCAGGGATAAGATACCTAGGCTTGCTTCAACCATTTGGAGTCTGTAGTTGCCATTGTCCAACATGAGATTAACTGCGCAAATGTGCAAATAAAAGTCAAGGAAGCAATTATGAAGCACAAGAATAAAACTATTTGTCAAACAATAAAACCAACAAACCTTCAGATTACCAAACTCAACTGTCTGTACTTCTGTACTGTACTTCTTCGTCAAGAAGAACTGTGTAATTGCAAAGCAACTAGCAAGCCAAGGAAGATCTCCACTGCTGATGACAGAAGAATCAAGAGTAAAGAAATATCCTAAAACTCCTCTCCAACATCAAAAACCGTCTTCAGGAGGCAGGTGTGTCCTTGTTAGAGACAAATATCTGTAGAAAACTTCCCAAACATCACGATGCCCTGAAATGAGGGTAACTGTGTATAAAAAGTAGTGTTATTTCTACATGGTAAACCTATGTATTCAAAAGTTTGGAATGTGCACTTTAATCACATCTGCATCATTTCATTTAAGTTTTTACAAAATGTGCCTTTGTCCCAAACATTATAAAGGGCACTGAATATTAGGCAGTTTGCAAACAACTCTCAGAGAGACACCATTCCCTGAAACCTACATACTTTCAGGGGTAATTTTTTCTGCCAGATGGAAAGGTGAAGTGAAATGGCTGGTATAACGACCGCATAGGAGAAAATGGAGAATGAAAACCGCACTGTATTTCACTGTCACATAAAACTCATTAAAGCCTGCACTTCATCCAGGTTTTTCAGAGCTAGTGAAATCATGCAGAATGCATCACAGTTTAAAAATGGTCGCTGCAATTACTGTACACTTTTGCCTAGACTAATCACCATATGCTTTCCCCTGGATCAATCACAGATCACTTTTGTCTGGTTATATCATGGTGGGCTATATTAGGCAGCAAGTGAACAGTCGGTTCTTGAAGGTGTGGTGCTGGAGGCAGAAGGGTCTTACTGTGATGGCTAGAGCATCTCCAGAACAGCAGGTCTTGTGGAGTGATCCAGGTCTGCTGTAGTCAGTAGCTACCAAAAGTGATCCAAGGAAGGAGAACTGATGAACAGGGTCATGGGCACCCGAAGCTCACTGCTGAATGTGGAGAGTTGAGGCTAGCCGCCTGGTCTGATCCCAAAGAGGAGCTCCTGTTGTACAAACCACAGTTAGCTGGTATTAATGTTTTGGCTGATCGGTAGAAAACAATAAAGACACATTACTTAACTGATTGCAAACTGTATTGCAATTGATGTCAAGGTCTTTTGTCAGCCCTAAACAAACAATGGCAAGAAAACAATCGCTCCCAGCTCTGTAATGCTGATTATGACGAGTCTGTAAAGTCACTAATGAGATCAGGAGCCTAATGGTAGTTAAAGCTCAGAGAGGCACTTCCAAACTGCATCAGCTCAGCGTGTTATCTGATGTATCGCCAGGGTCTTATCTGGATTTGCCTGCTCGGCAGTCTAAAGCCATCCGCTCTGCTAAATTAGCTCCATTAGCTAAATGCAACATGGAGGTCAATGGCTAGTGGCCCCTCTACTATTACTCTACTGGCTGGAATGCAGCAGTGGAATCTCCACACCAGGTGCTTCAGACAAAACTATCTTAGATCTTTAGGCAAGGCAAGGCAAATTTATTTATATAGCACATTATCATACACAAGGTCATTCAATTTTTAGGGGCAAATCTAGTCTTATAGTAACTCTAATGCTGACAGAGTCCTGGGCGAAGCCAGTTTGTGTGTGATTACAGTCAAGCTAATATAAAAATACACAAATTAATTTTATTATTACTTCACATCTCATGTCATATGAAATACAGTAACTTTGGACATACCTTCTCATTCAATGTGTTTTTTAATTTTATTTTCATGACAATTTACATTGGTAGATTCTCACTGAAGGCATCAAAACTATAAATGAACACTTGTGGAGTTATGTACTTAACAAAAAAAAGGTGAAAAACATATATATTATTATAATATTCTATTTTCTTAAAAATAGCCACCTTTAGCTCTGATTACTGCTCTGCACACTCTGAGATGAAGCTCATCTCTCGATGAGCTTCAAGAGGTCGTCACCTGAAATGGTTTTCCAACAGTCTTGAAGAAGTTCCCAGAGGTGTTTAAAACTTGTTGGCCCCTTTGCTTTCACTCTGAGGTCCAGCTCAATCCAAACCATCTCGACTGGGTTCAGGTCCAGTGACTGCGGAGGCCAGGTCATCTGCCGGAGCACCATCACTCTCCTTCTTGGTCAAACAGCCCTTACACAGCCTGGAGGTGTGTTTGGGGTCATTGTCCTGTTTAAAAATAAACGATCGTCCAACTAAACGCAACCACTTGGGGACACAATTAAAGTTTTTGCAATTTTCCGTACTGACTGACCATCATTTCTTAAAGTAATGATGGCCACACATTTTTCTTTAGTTAGCTGATTGGTTCTTGCCATAATATGAATTTTAAC